>PVLD010014524.1:0-52082 GCA_004027595.1 Dinomys branickii | reverse complement strand
GGAGAGGGAGGGAGGGAGAGGGAGAGAGGGAGAGACAGAGAGAAAGGGAGGGAGAGACAGAGAGAGAAAATCAACAAGAACTTATCCCTTTGTCCAGGGAAAGAGAGAGGGAAGAGGGAGGAGGGAGAGAGGGAGGGAAGGAAGACAGAAAGACAGAGAAAGAAAGGAAAGGAAAAAAGAAAGGAAGGACGGAAGGAGAGAAGGAAGGAAGGAAAAGAGAAAGAAAGACGTTAGTCAATTAACAAGAACTCATCCCTTTAGCCAGGTAAAAGTTTCTTGAGCTATGGTTAAAAAGAAAAATTTAAGGCAGATTTAAGACTGTGAGGTCTCTTGAAAGAATTCTTATAAATATAACCTTAAGATAAACTGGTTCAAAGATCTCTCAGATGCCAAAATCCTTGTATACTTAAGTTGACTGTATAAGATGGCAGAGCATATGACCTGTACACATCCTCCCATATACTTCAAATCATTTCTGGGTGATGTGTAATACCTAATCCAATGTGAGTGTTCGTAAATAGTTATACTGTATTGCTCAGGAAATAATGACAAGGAAAAAGGTCTGTATAGCACATATTCATTTTTTGGGTGTTTTTTTGTCTTTTTTTCTTTGTCTTTTTGAGACAGTTGAGGCAGGCCTTGAGCTCACTTTGTAGCCCAAGCTGGCCTCGAACTTGCAAAGATCCTCCTGCCTCAGCCTCCCGTGTGCTGGGAACACAGGTGTGCGCCACCATGCCTGGCTGTACAGTACATATTCGGTACCGATACAATTTTTTAAAAATAGTTTTGATCACTCACCAAAAGGCTCTAAGTCATTCACATGGTTTCTTTTTTTTTTTTTTTTTTTTTTGCGGTACTGGGGATTGAACTCAGGACCTTGTGCTTGCCAGGCAGGCGCTTATGCCACTGAGCTATATCCCCAGCCCTGCATGGTTTCTTACAATAACACAAAATAAAGTTAACTTAACTGTTCATAATATGAAATTGTAGAGCTCCTAAAAATGTGTGAAAACTACGAAGGAGGATTTCAAAATTTCTCAATTGTGACTGAACTTGGGAAAGGAAACGAAAACCACCGCAGAAGACATACAACAGAGGGCACTGCTGCCCTCTCTCCTCCAGCAGGGTCCTCTCCTCCTAGGCGGGCTTCCTCCCAGAACTCCTGGCGGCTTCCCGCTCAGCCTCCCTGCCCTGTCCTTGTCACCTGATCCTACTGTGTGCCCTTCTGGTTCTGGCTGCCACCTCTCACTGAGAATAGCACAGCTATTCACAGATACTCGCCATATCCCGAGTGGCGCTCTGGACTGGGGCACCCTTCCCCTGCGTACCGGCCACACAGAAGAGGGTGCTCTTCCCTGGTGTGGCCCACATTCCCCTGACTGAGCTCTTTTACAAATTCCATCTCCTCTGGCCAAAATTCCCTTCCATTTCCCTGCAGAAATCCTTCTCCAACTTCAAGCAACGCCATGTCCTCCCGGGCTCTTCTATCCCACCTAGCTCGGAGGCATCTCCTTTGATGCCACGATGGACTTCCAAGTGCTTCTAAAGGCAGTAACATTCCATCTTGTGTCGCCACTGAAAGGCAACTCGTGTACGGCAGAGCTATACAGCTCACACTCCTCGCTGACGCAGCTGGCATGGGGCCTTACACACCGTGGGCACTCCAGTGTGCACGGATCCAGCCACCAGGCTCTGCTCCACGGAACCCACTGGAAGGCAAGATGCTGAGCCCAGAGATACCAAATTAAAGGGCCAGTGATATATTTTGAGAGAAAGTTTCAGCACATAAAAAACGTGTAAGTGCCAAAAATATTTTACTTCTGTGGGATTAAAACCTATACGTTTCTGTGAAGTTATGAGGGACAAGAGACACAGACGCAGACACAGACAGACACACACACACACACACACACACACACACAGGGCTCTGTTTCTTTTTTTTTTTTTCAGGGCTCTGTTTCCAGGCAGAGTGGTACACATCAGTTCAAAACTTTATTCTTCCCACAGTTGTGGCCACAAACTGAACTGGCTGAGAACCAAATCCAAATTCAACAGTTTTAAGTTCAGTGTGGACCTTGTGGGGAGATTTGATTGTTCTTACCCAGTTTGGTTTTCAAACAGAATTATAGAAAGTTTGGGAACCGAGGCACCACCTTAAATAATAAGTGAACTAAAGGAGAGTAGCCTTTAAAAACAATGAACTCAATCATTTTCCCCGGTCAAGTTGTAAAAATACAAGAAATGTTAGCTAACAATGCTATTACAAGGAAATCATCAACAAGCCCAACGGGCTCTATAGAATCAGCCCCAGGAGAGTGCTGGCTCCTTCTCGGCAACTCCCAAGGAACAGGGAGCCAGGCTAAATTAAAGGTCTGGAGCTTTTCCTCAATTACAGTCTCCAGAAAAGAAAGAAAGAATGAATGAATGAACGAGATTTAATGAGACTTAATTCACAATCCACTAAAAGCCAGCCCTTCTCAAAACATTTGTGGAAATATTTTAAATATTTCCTCTCTGCTGCACATGGATACTTTTAAAATACAATGAAAAGGTCTTGACACATACTTCCTCTATTTCATTTGTCACAGACCTGTGCAGCTCCGTTTCCCCCAACATGAACCCATAGACTAGAAACGGGGAGGTCGAGGGCCTACCTTCTGCTCCTGGACTTCGAACACTGCTTCATGGACGCTGCAGGCGAAAAGGGAGGTAGGCAGATCGCTTAAATCCATCATCTCTTCCAGATCATCTTCATTTTCACCAAAAACCATCTCTTCTTCCTCTTCCTGGTCACTGCTACAGAGATCTGACTGGCTGTCATTCCAAGATTTCATACTGTCCCTTAGCATTGTCCCCTAAAAGCCGGTCTCTCCCGTTTTGAAAATTCTAGGATGTGTACCAGGTACCTACTGTTAAAACAAAAACAACACAGAGCTAAAACTTTGAAGACCACATAACGTTCCCAGCAATCAGTTTCTCCAGGCAGCAGTTCATCAAGTGAAGTAATTTTAGGCAGGCAAGATCAATCAGCATTTAAATCAAGTCACTTCAGTCCTCAGAAATGAATTCCATACAGGGGGAGATTTGATTGGCTAAGCATATTTTGCAAGGCAATGATAAATTAAGAAGAAAATAAAGCATTTCCTAGTGAAACTGGGGAAGAAAGGATAAAACGAGATCACACCAATATGTACACTAGTTTACAAGCAGTAGGAAGGGAAATGTGAACCAGAACTGCTGCCACATATTTGTTTTGGGTTTTAGCTCTAAAACACTGCAACTGGCAAAGCAGAATCAAACCCACACGCAGCCCTCACCATCTGCACCCTGAAATATGGTCTGCAAGGCACCGACTTTGCCTTTCTCATCGAAGTGTTTTCTTTTCGAGCATCGTCTCCAAAGAATTAAATTACTCAGAACCAAAATGCTCTCTATAAAGTCAGCTTTTGGGAGTATATATGAGAAATATTTACAGTTGGCGAAATTAAACAGCGAAGACAATCCAAAAGATGTCTTTTTCCAAAATGTTTAAACATCACTCAGTTTAAGCCAGGGGCCTGGAGCTGACAGTGCCCCTCTGTTAAACACCAGAACAGAATCTGTCTTTGGGGACTACATGTGCCCACACGGCTCCTTCGGGGAACTGCACACCACACTCACCAAATGGAGTCCCATGGACGCAAACCATTCTGAGATGTCAACACGGATTTTAAGAAAAATCGATGGGGCACAAATGCATGATGTGATCAGGATTATGGCCCCTTCGATATGTTCTAATTTGTGATTTTCCATTTTATTTGAAAGAATACAAGGCCACAAATATATTGCTTTATATATGTGTACTGCTTCTACATAGCACAGTACAGAATGTTAACATAATGGTGCTAGGCGTGGCGGCTCAGGCCTGTAAAATCCCAGCACTTGGGAGGCTGAGGCAGGAGGGTCGTTGTGAGTTTGAGACCAGCCTGGGCTACAAAGTGAGCTCAAGGCCAACCTGAACTGCATAGTGAGACCCTGTCTCAATAAATAAATAAACACACAAGCAAATAAATAAAATATAATGGTAAAGTAGGGTTTTTTCATTATTCTACTGCATCGATGAAGACTAATTCTAAAAGGTAAAATTCTCCAAGAGCCTACTGCTTTGTACTCGGGGATATTAATGAACAAGACATGGTTCCTACCCACAGGGAGCAAGAGTTTCTCCAGTGACGCTGGCCATACCGGGCTCCTAAAGAGTCTCATCCCATTAATTGTCTGTTACAGCCTCCATTTCTCATCCTGCAGCTGCTCCTTGGCCGTGGCGAATGAATGAATGCATTCATAGCCCCCCGCCCCCCGCTGGGATTCTACCTCTCTCTCCTTCCCTTTCCTGCCAATTTCTTGGAAAGAGGCATCTGTATCTCTTGTGCTCCCTTCCTCGACGCCAGCTGCTCCTGAATGGAGACCAGCTGGATTTCTGCCATTACTCTTTAATCCTTATTCTGGTCAGCAACGGTTGGTCTCCTGATAGCTGGAACCTCATTTCCGACCTCGGCCTGTCTGCAGCACACGACCTCACCACCCGCCCGGTTCGTTCCCAGACTTCTCCGCACCCGTCCTCTTGGTCTGCGCTCCTCACCAACCGTCTTTGCGGGTGGCTGTTCTTTCTCTGTCCTGCTTCCCAAGTCAGTCTCTCTGAGGTTACAGCCCTGCCCCCCCCAGGTCTTACTCTCCTTGGGCGGTTTGATTCACTCGAGAGCCTTAAGCTTGAGGCCCACACTGAGCCTGAACCACCTGTGGGTTTTAAATTGGTTTCCTGCTTCCCTGCGCTCTACACACAGCTACTTTAATGCCCATTTCACACGGTTCTTCAGCCGGGAAGGCCTGGCACCACAGCTGCTGGGGAAAGGAAGAGTGCGGCCTCCGAGTCTCAGGCAATGGGCGGGATGGACAGTTTAGAAAAACTACCAAGTCCCCAGGAGACGCACAGGTGCCCACTGGCTTTTCTTGCCTGTGCACACTTGTTTTTTTCTTTTTTTTTTTGTCTTTTTGAGACAGGGTCTCGCTATGCAGTTCAGGCTGGCCTTGAGCTCACTTTGTAGCCCAGGGTAGTCTCAAACTTGCAACGATCCTCCCGCCTCAGCCTCCAGTGTGCTGGGATTACAGGCGTGTGCCACCATGCCCGGCTATTTGCCTGTGCACACTTAAAACCATGATCTACAGACCACTGTCAAATATATACACAGCCCCCCTCTCCTGAGTTTTAGCCTTGTATTTTAGCTTAGATTTACCTGGGTCCTACGATCATTTTTAACTTATTCTTTCCATTAGATCACGCGCCAGACATCTCCAGTCGGAAGGGCGCCCTGGGAGGGTGGAGGCCGCCGGGAAGGGATCGCACTGCGCCTCTCATTGCAAACTCTTCTTTAGCACTAAGCTGTCAGGTAGTGTTTGGGCCTCTGATGGCACTTTGCTCACTTCTCTGTCCTCTATTCATGTTTTTGTTATTTGTTTATAAATCACTCCTAGCTACCAGACGGCGAGTTCCTTTGAATCTTCTTTTCCTTGAATCCCTGGCAGAGTTTCCAGCTCACAGTTGCTTAATAAAGACTATTGACAAAAAGCAGACGGCACTGTGATTCCCCCACTGACAGGTCAGCACGGGCAAAGGGAAATTCAATTCTGCCTGGGATTAGACAGCCTCCCAAGGGAGGTCATGATGGGACTTTCAAGGGTGAGCTAAGCTTCCGCAGGAAAAGTGTGGAGTGCCTTCCAGGGAAAGTCACCAGTGCACGGGCCACGTGCTCGACGAGGTGCTCCAGTGTGGCCACAGGGAGCTGTCTGCAGTGGGTGGCAGGTGCTGAGGTCGGGACAGCAGGGGTGGGCCAGGCTGCCACACAAGTGGGGCTGCAGAGTTTTTAGGCGGGGAAATGACAGAACCAACCCCTTTAACTTCTGGTATCATCAAAAGCGAGCTGTCTTTACATGTTCCCTCTCAGGTGCTGGTGTTATCATCTGGCTCCTGCCAACCCATTGAAAAGAGGCACAGAAAACAATGCCCAGTTTCTCTGCAGGGCACAGGGTTTTGAAATCTGAGAAAGTCAGCCTACTTTTGAGGAGATTTTCTGAGGTTTATTTTTAGTGCTGGGGATTGAACCCAAGGCTGTGCACATACTTGAGTGTGCTTTACCACTAAGCTACACCCCCAGCTTCTTGATAAGACTTTTTTTTCTTTCAAGTTCTTTCCACCAAGCCTTAAGAAAAAGAGCACAGGAAACAATCCTTCACTGATTTAAAAACAAAATTCTTAGAATATCATACCTTCACTTCCTGTTTTCTACCTTCAATTTGGCGTATTTTTTTCTTTTGATATAGAAGTTATAAGAATAGAACAAGGGGGTCAAGGAGATAGCTCAGCGGCACAAGCAAGCGTAAGGTCCTGAGTTTGACTTTTGGTACAAAAAAAAAAAACCAAAACAAACAAACAAACAATAGCAGCAGAACAGAACAAGGAACCCCTGAACATCCTTTGCCAAGAGTTACCAGTTCTATTTGCTTTATTATTCTATTTTTATACATACACTCAGAACCACTAAAAATAAGATGGAAAAAATACATATCCTTTTGCTCCAAAATTACTTTTAATATATAAGCACAATAATGATTTTTTTTTTTAATCTTTTTAAGACAGGGTCTCACTATGCAGTTCAGGCTGGCCTTGAGCTCACTTTGTAGCCCAGGCTGGTCTTGAACTTGCAACGATCCTCCTGTCTCAGCCTCCCAAGTGCTGGGATGACAGGCGTGAGACCCCATGCCTGGCTTGCTTTCTTATATAACTCATGGCATCAAATGAGGAAATTTAGCACCGATATAATACTGTTACCTAATTTACAATCTACGCTCCAATTCTGACAGTTATCCCCATAATGTCCTATTTATAGCTGTTTTTCCTTCACAGTGTTTGGTTACTATTACTTTATTTCTGTTTGGCCTCCAATATTTTAATAATCTTTAGATTACAGCATTGATTCATTTTCTTATACATTTCTAGATATTGGAAAAGGATGGCTCACTAGTGTACCATGGTGACTGGCAACAAGTCTGAGCAGACCTTAAGCGAGCTCCAGAGAAAGAGGCTCAGGCTGCATAACCAGCCCTTCCAGATTGGAACTCGGGCTCCCTCAGGACTCTGTTTAATAAACGGCTTTGCTTCTCTGTCTCTGTTTCCTCAAATATAAAAAATGGAGATGATCATAACAATCCTTACCCAATGAGGAGATTAGGAGAATTAAATAAGAAAATGCATACTAAGTACTCAGACTAATTTTTTGCCTATAGTCCATGCTGAACAATCTACTATTTTAACATAAGCACGGTCTGTGTTAAGGCACTGTTGGGTTAAAAGAATCTCAGTAGTAGAAGAACCAATGGTGGAAGTGATATTCAAATCAGAAAGCGAACAAATCAGAAAGCGAAAAAAAAAAAATCCCCAAATGGTCTAATTCCAACCATCAAAAGGCAACAAAAAAAAGCAACACTTTGTATCATTTCAAGAAAGCTACTTAGTAGCAGACATCAAGGAAGTGAGTCCCCAACCACTACCTGGGCCCAGTATAAAAACATTTAGAGAATCCCCCCCCCCCCCCCCCGAGTTAGCTGGAAAAGGACATGGTGCCCTTTTATGGGCCTTACAGAATTTCAAATCATTGTGCAAATTCACATGGCATCCCTGTCCTTCAGATGTTGGCTTTTTCCCCCTAAGGATAAACCATGAGGGTTTTTTGGATGTCCCTAAAGTCAACTATGTGACGGCTTCCTAATTTTCTGACATCATAACACAGTGCAATTGCAGTTAAATTTGAAAAGGATGAGAACTATGTAAGGAGATGGTAGACGACACTCAGCTGTTACTCAGAAGGTAACTTGGTTTCACCGGGCAAAGTAAAACACTGCAGAAGCCTGTGGGCTCTCTGCAGACAGTGCCGCTAACTTTGGGCCACAGTTAGGAGACCCATCTACTAACCCCAGGAACCCTTGACTGGCCCGGCAGGAAGCGCTGAACCGTCTCCTCCAGCTTCTCTAAGTGAGGGTCTGCGCTCCTCAGGGCTTAGCATCACCTCCAGGGCAGCTATAGCTGTGGCTGGCTTCTGGCAAATTGTTTCTTCATGGAAACGCCAAATGAGTGGGAAAACTCCAAGGAGCGGGACCATCTGCTTTGCGAGAACAAGCCCTGGACAAGAGGAAGCCATCCAGGCAAAATGTCAAGCACATGCAGTAGAATGTCAAGCGCATACTGCATGTTCAGCTCTAGTAAGGAACAGGTAAATCCTTTCTCATCTAGGATTCTGAAAACACTTCAATAATATACTTTCCAATTTGGGGAATATTTTAATATCTTAGTCAATACACTTTTAAATTTTCTTGACATGCTCAAAATGCCACCATACTGGAATCAAATGTGTATTTCATTTGAATTTGTATTTTAGACAATTTTAAAAAAACCACTCAGGACTGACACTGTAGAGCCTCTGAATGTCTATCATGAAGCTTCTACCTTTTGGGTTTTTTTAATCATTTACCACGAACAGGTAGTTTTTTTTTTTTTTTTGGAGCTGTGATTAAAAAAAATTGAGGGGGGAGTGCAACAATAAAGTAAAATATATGAAAATTATGGTCTGGAGGGGGTAACTTAGCAGGCATGGGCAAAGGCCCTAGGTTCCATTGGCAGCACCACACACACAGAAAATTATTTTTGTATTTTGTATGTATTCCTGACCTCTGTCCTGCTTTCACAGATAATCCAGAATTGGTCCTATTATAATTATGGAGGTTCCTGCTCCAGCAAGAAGGCTGGTATTTGTTGGCATGTCAGAGATAATGAAAATAAACAATGAAAACAACCTGTCAGGACACATGAAAATAACGGGCTTTACAGAATATACAGGACTCAGAAGGGCCGATGCTATTGGTCGTGCTATATTTCATTTTGCCTCCATAAAACTACATCCCAGGAGCACAGTGGAAGATCCTGTCTGATTCCCACCTTCCGCGGTGTTGGGGGCGCGGGTGGGGGTCTAAGTAACAAGCGGCATTGAACTGAGAGTCTCTCTTACTTCAGTTTCATGCGTTCAGCTTTAGCTTAACAGATGTCTAAGTCACATCATTTTTCATGTTCTCCCTTTTTCTTCAGACCATCAACCCCACTCCCATCATACAAAGCCAGTTTCCATTTGTTACTCGAATACGTGGTAAAGCTTTACACACGTTACATTTCAACAGGAGGAAAAAATCCCCTCCTCACCCCAAACATACAGAGACCTCTTGCTTAGGAAATGGTTTGCTGATTTCTATGTAAAGTGATGACATGGCTACCGAGGCTCTCAGTTTTCCAGCTTTTCAGTTTCCCCGCGTCCACAGTGCAATTCTAGAACACCAACATCAAATCCCCACGAAAACGAAGGAATCTGTGTGATACCTAAACACCGCGACTCTGACTCCTAACGTTACATTTTTACAGCTTAACATACTGAACCAGAGCTACAGACACCATGTTAACATAAAGTCATATATAATCACAGCTACAGACCAATCTGCTCCTTCTCTTGCCAAATAGCACACCAGAGACTTCTATGAAATGCAGATTCCTATGAAAACTTTAAATAAATGATGGATACAGTAGGGCGCTTTCGATAAGGAGAAGCGAATATACTGGCTGTGAGCAGAATCCCTCTGAATCATCCCAGCTTGTACCCGGACATGGATCTGAACTGCTCCCTGTGCTCGTATCCCCATCTCCAAAGGGCAAGATGAGATTTTTGCATGCAAGTTAGAGCGAAGCAACCTCGCAAGAGGCCTCGTTGATTGCTCACCTGTCCAGGCAGCGGGCAGAGACGGAGAATAAGTTTGTTACAAGAAGTCAGGGAACCAGAACAGCGACGGGCACCCACGCATCCCGGGCCGGGCGAGGGAGGCACACAGGGGCTTGCACCCTCTGCCTACCCAGGTTTTGCTGACTGCCCGTCGCCCTGCCAGGGTTCCCCCAAACTCACGCTGTCTGTCGGTGGGAGAGGAAGCATGGGGGGGTGGTTTTCCACGACGCGTCCCCAAAGGCTGCAGAGCAGACCCTGGGGGAGGGCGCTGGGCCGGGCGACAGGGCCGCAGCATCTCCGGGTCCCCCGGCACCTCGGGCGGCGGCAGCCTCTTCTTCCTTCTCAACTTTCAGGGCCCCGCGCGCCACCCCTCCCGCGGGCAGCGAGCCCGGCGGGCCCCACCCTGCGGCCACTCACCTGCGTCGCGCGGCGGGGCCGGGGCGCACAGACGCGGGCCGGGCGGGCCGGGTCGCAGCTGCCGCCGCCGCCGCCACGCCCTCGACGCCGGCGGGAGCGGCCCCTCGCGGGGACGCGGGCGGCGCCGGGCCGGGCGAGGCTGGAGCGCGCGGCGCAGGCGCCCAGGCCGGCGGGGCGCGGGCGCGCGCACGGGCCGGCTTCTCTCCCGCGCGCCCCGCCCGCGCCTCTGAGCCCGCGCCCCGCCGCTGGCGGCCCCGAGCGGTCGCCCTGCGCCGGGGACTGGTTCCGGGGGCCCGGAAGCGGGCTTTGGGTGACCTGGTCGTTTCCCCCCGTGCTGCAGCCGCGCGGCGCGCTCGCGGGGACGGTTAGGGACAGCACGGACGCCGGCTCGAGCCGGGCCGCCGGGTACTACCCCGCTTCCAGGGCGGGAGAGGCCGCCAGGAGGAGCGAGAGGACGCTTCCCGCAGCTCCGCGCCCCGCCCGGAGTCGGCCTGCCTGGTGCCCCGGGAGGACGGACGCCGCCGTGCGCCGCCTTCCCGGACCCGCGTCCCCTGGCTGACAGTGGGGCTCAAGCCGTGAACGAAAACATAAAAGGGCGGGAGATGTGTGGAGCTCAGTGGTGCAGTGCCACAAAACAGAGCCGTAGACAAACAGCGCGCAGAGGGATCGCAGTGGGGATCTGCACCTCCTGCCCCTCCCCTGTAGGTGAGGCTGTGCGCCTTTGCCTCTGCACACCGGGCCTCCCTCCCCGGGCTGGTCCACTCTCCTTCTTCTGCCCCGGGGGTGGCCGTGGCTCCCCTCAGCCGCCATCGACAAGCTTCCCCTCCCAACCCTCTTTCCACTTCTGTGTCGCCTTTACCAAACGCCCTGCTCATGCACCACCTTCTGAAACCCAGGTGGCTGTGTCCAAGAAAGGAGATTCCAGTTCACTGCCACAAGAAAGGGAACCGAACACTGAGCAGCCAACTGCGCTAAGACTGTGGTGTTGGCTTGGGAGAGGTCTGACAGTAAAGGCAGGCCAGAAGCTGTGGCCTTGAAGCTAGGAAGGAAGAAATGGAAAGAAGTAGTAGGCAGGATTCTGCTTCTATTTACAAAGGCACGGTTAAGAACATTGATTCATTGCATTGTCAGGCGGAGTGGCGCACGCCTGTAATCCCAGCACTGGGGAGGCTGAGGCAGGAGGATCGTTGTGAGTTCGAGACCAGCCTGGGCTACAAAGTGAATTCAAGGCCAGCCTGAACTGTAAAGCAAGACGCTGTCTCAAAAAGATTTTTTTAAAAAATTGATTCGTGAGTTACATGTCAATTATAAGCAACAGAGAAGCCACAGACCGAGCGGGTGGAAGGCGTAGAGTCCACAACAGCACCAGTCTGTACCTGGTGGGCCAAGGAAGCACTGCCATCTCGCGTCTCTCCAGCTATATTGTGAGCGACTCCAACGCCGGAGACCAGAAATGGAACCGTTCACACCCTGCTTCTCTACCGTCCTGGCTGGCGACATGGGCACACAGTGTGTGAGCCATGTTTGTTATGAATGAACGTGACACGGTTTCACATTTCTAGCACTCTCTCCTCCTCCCCAGCCCTGTGAGGGTTGAGTTTCAGGCAGAGAGAAAAAGAGAGCGTGAAAATGATCCCTTGCAGCCGCCCCATTGAAACCCGAGCCAAGGTTGATAAGCACGGTGCCGTCCTGGAAAACTCGAGTAGAATGCATCAGATGACACCACAGATCCTGAGCTGCTCTTGCGGAGCAGGAAAATTTCCAGACAGGCGATTTCATTTCAGATTTCCTTATTCTTCTTGGAGTAGACTGAACAGTCGGTATTCTGCAACACCCTGATTAGGTTCGCGGATGGCAGCCTTCCAAATGCCTGCGGGTCCCAGGCTCACAATCACACGCTGCCCAGGAGGGCAAAAGGGGTGAAGGAGGTGTTTTTGGAAACTAGGTTTATCAAGCTAACCTAACCTATGACCCAGAAATTCCACTCCTTATATGTGCAACAGAAACGTAGGCAAATAGCCACTGGAAAAAAAGTTATATGAAAACCCTCTTGACAACTTTATGTATACTGTCCTCAAATTGGAAATAGCCCAAGTAGCCATCAACCGAAGATCAATAAACTATGCCGCATTCCCTCCCACCCCTTCCCATATCGGGGGCAGTACCCGGGGCCTTCACACTGAGCTACATCTGCAGCTCTTTTGAAAAATCTTTTTATTTTGAGACAAGGTCTCACGAAGTCACTAAGTTGCCTGGGCTGGAAGCTCCTGCCTCAGCCTCCCGGAGTGCCAAGGTTACAAGCCTGCACGACTACCCCTGGCAAACAAAGGCTTATTCAAACAACAGCAACAAAGAATGAACTGCTGATGTATACATATCAACACAGATACATCTTAAAATTTTGTTGTGCAAAAGAAGCATCTATACACAGAGTATAGATGCAGGATTCCTTTTACGTGAAGTTCAGGAAGAGGGTAAGAGAATCTGGAGGATAAGCATCAGAATAGAACAGCGCTGACTGGACAGGGGCAGGAGGGACCATCAGGATTATGTTCTTCCCATACCAAGCAATACGCTAAACACATACGTACTGATCTGCCCGGAAGCTAGTCAGGGCGTTGGGATCATAATGGAAAAAAAAAACAAAAACAGGCCAAGTTGTTGCCATGATACAGATCTGCCTGGTTTCTTTTAATGGACTGGTAATGTCAGTGCATTTTAAATAAAAAAAAAACAACCCAATGGCTTTTTACAAGAATACAGCTGATGATAAGTCTGAGGCACATTTTTCTTCTTGCTTTTTTCGTTGTTTGTCCTTTTGAGACAGGGTCTCACTATGTAGTTCAGGCTGCTCTTGCACTCACTACATAGCCCAGGTTGACCTTGAACTTGTAGTGATCCTCCTGCTTCAGCCTCCTGAGTGCTGGGATTACAGGCATGTGCCACCATGCCTGGCTGCACTTTTTTCTTATTTCATTTGTTTAGTTGGTGGTAGAAGGCAGCAAAATACAGTGGAAAGAAAACAGGCTTTAAAGAATCAGTTTAGGATGGGTGTGGTGGCGCATGTCTGTAATCTCAGCACTCGGGAGGCTGAGGCAGGAGGATCATTGTAAATTTGAGACCAGCCTGGGCTACAAAGTGAGTCAAGGGCAGCCTGAACTGTATAGTGAGACGCTGTCTCAAAAAGACAAAATGAAAGAAAGAAAGAAAGAAAGAAAGAAAAAGAAAGAAAGAGAAGGAAGGAAGGAAGGAAGGAAGGAAGGAAGGAAGGAAGGAAGGAAGAATCAGCTCTACCACCGACTGTGTGAACTTGGGACATGTTTCTAAGGCTTTTTCAGCCTTCATTGCCTTCACCCGTTATGTGCAGTTGAAGACATATCCCTTATAGGGTTTTTTAAAAAAGTACCAGCTGTGTTAGGGGTGCTCAGTAAACACTAGTTGGTTTATACTCAATTCATTAGTAAAATTTCATTTTTACCCAGTGAGATATGAGCCGAAAGGACGCTGTCTTAACTGAAGTACGCAGTCCCTTTTGCTGCTCCTCTTTTCTCCAACCCGAACTGTGAATATAATGGCTGGAGTCCCAGCAGCCACTCTGGACCCAGAGGTAACCTGCAGGGTGGCAGGCGCAGGTTGGGGTAGTGGAGAAGATGATGAAGATCTTGGATCGTTGTGACACTAGAGCTTCCATACCAGCCTTGGGGGCGCCTTTACTCAGGAGAGAAATATTCTTCTATCTTGTAAGATGTCCATTGCAGCTAAACAGAATCTCAATTTATATACCCTGGTGAGTGACCCGGAAGTTCCTCTACTACTTCTGTATAGCATCTGTCAGAACTAGGGTTAAGAGAGTAATTGTGAAATCACTGGCTTAGTGCCCAAGTCTTCACCTAGAACATTCGGTGCAAGGACTAGTTTGTTTGCCAATAAATCCCCAGATCTTAGTTGGGTGTGGCGGCGCACCCCTGTCATCCCAGCACTTGGGAGGCTGAGGCAGGAGGATTGTTGCAAGTTCCAGGCCAGCCTGGGGCACAAAGTGAGCTCAAGGCCAGCCTCAATGCATAGCAAGACCCTGTCTCAAAAAGACAAAAAAAATAAAAGAACTGGGGATATAGCTCAGTGGCACAGTACCTGCCCGGCAAGTGTAAGGTCCTGAGTTCAACTGCCAGTACTAAAAAAAAAACAAAAAAAAGTAAGACGAGTGGTAGGTATTGATATTTAATCTAGGTATTGATATTTTTAACTTTTTCATTGTAAAAATTGAACTTGATCTTTAGCTATAATTTGAGAACAAAAGGATAAATAAAAAAATGATTATCTGTTCCAATCTCAGGATCTAGAGATAGACACTATTCCATATTTTATGTATATATATCTTTATATATATATATAATATGTGAATGTCACGATATACAAAGGGGTGTGAGTGTGTGTGTGTGTGGTGTTTGGGATTGAGCGCCGGGCCTCACACACACCAGGCAAACGAGGTACGTGCCCAACCCCCAATCTTTTTAAGATTAGACTTATTGCTGGAATCATTTTACTTGAGTCTTTTATTAGTAACACTGCACTGCAGCAATTCTTGTGTTTTTAAAAAAATTTAAAGCCAGTGATATAGCTCAGTGGCACAAGCACCTGCCTGACAAGTACAAGGTCTTCAGTTCGATTCCCGGTACCAAAAAAAAAATTAAAATGATTGTAAGGATGCTATTCCATTGTGTGTGTTGTAGTATTCTGTTATTGTTAGAATCAATTTCTTTCAACTTTTTTGCTTCTATAATTAATTACACAATGAATGCCTCTATACTTACATATATTATTGCACCTATGTTTATTTCTTTAGCATAGATTCCAAGAAGAGGTCACTGGCAAAAGGGCATGGGAATTTAAAAACTCTTCCTGGAAGGCCAGGTGTGGTGGCACTTGACTATAATCCTAGGACTCAGGAGGCTGAGGCAGAAGGATTGCTGCCCAGTTGGAGGCCAGCCTAAGCTACATAGTGAGTCCAAAGCCAGCCTGCACTATCAAGTGAGAAGCTGTCTCAGAAACACAAAACAAAAACCAACTCTTACTGGAAAATAACAAAATTCATTTCAGAAAGGTTGTTTATGCTTCTACATTCTCAATTTATATCTCACACCCTCAATAAAATAACATTGAAAACTCTATTTAATTTTAAAAGGTTTTCCTACTCAATAGGCACAAACAAACAATACAAAACACAGCAAAACCATCGCATTTAAATTTATGGGTAGGCAAAAAAAAAAAATTTTAAAAAAAAGGGGGCTGGGGATATAGCTCAGTGGAATAAGCGCTTGCCTAGCAAGCGCAGGGTCCAGGGCTGGGGATATAGCTCAGTGGAATAAGCGCCTGCCTAGCACGCGCAGAGTCCTGAGTTCGATCCCCAATACCGCAAAAAACAAAAAAAAAGAAAAAAAAAATAGAAAGCAAGCGCAGGGTCCTGAGTTCGATCCCCAGTACCGCCAAAAAAAAAAAAATTAAATTTATGGGTAGGCAAAACCCTTCTACGTGAACTTCATTTGAAAGCTGCCCAAATTCTTGGTGTGATCTCTTATCACTGTTTAACTCTTGTAACAACAGCTTTTACACTGCAAGCAGTAATCTCATGATCGTATTTGTGGAAAATTGCTAGGTTATGGTATTTCCTTTTGAATTTTTTTTTTTGATATAGGCTTTGTCTTGGCTACTTTTCTGTCCTTGCTGAGACAAAATACCCAACACCCCAAATTAAGGAAGGAAAGGTTTATCTAGCTCACAGTTTGTGGTGGATTTGGTCCATAATCAGCAGGCTTTGAGGCAGGGCGGCGGGGCACAGAAGAGCAGAAAGTCAGGGAGAACTAAGCCTCTCTTCCTCCCTTAATTGTAAGCTGGTTGCCCCCACCCAGGGGAATAGCACTCACTGCATAACAACCCTGGTTGCTGCTCAGTCACTTGGTTAACCTTGTAAACTCACACTGACACAGTGACCAGAACAACACTATAGAGCTGTAATGGTGGGTTCTTTTCACCCCAGGATGTAGAAATGCTTAATTAAGCTTCCAGACCCTTCAAGTTGACACAATGTATCAAGCAGAACCCACGGTACAGGTTTCTTTTTACACTATGTATCCATCCTTTACTTTGTGACCTCTTCCCTTACTGAAGTCTAATTATTTAACAGGGACTGCCATTTCCTTTGATTTTCTTTCCGATTTGTTACTGCTATTCCTTGAAAGTGTATTTCAATATAAAAATATGAGATCACACTGGCTCCTAAGTTATTTCCCCAATATATGTCATAATACATACATATTTCTAGGCGATTTCTTCTGCTTTTTTGATCTAGCTATGTTGTGGTTTGTATCTGGATGCCCGCCCAAAGCCTCATGCAGTCCTGGGGGGCAGGCTTTTTCAGAGGTAGCTGAATCTAGAATGTGTGACTGATTCGTAGTGCAGTGCCGGGATGAAGGCTGGGTGAGTATTGGATCAATACACCGATGGGACCAGCATCATCCTAACCCCAGCAGTCTGTATAAAATAAAAAGGGTCGGAAAGATGCTTGTTTCTCCCTTTTATTCTTGCTGCTTTTGCGGTCTTTTGCCACCAGGAACAGCTGCCCCTCTGCCATGTGGCCTCGTGCTTTGGAGCCAGCCAGTTATGGACTGTAACCTCCACAAACTGTGAGCTAAATAAACCTTTCCTCCTTTCACTTTGAGTGTCTGGTATTTTGTCTCAGCACCTATGGAAAAGTAACTAAGACAAGCTGTTAATAGAAACTACTTTACCTGTAGTTCTAGAGGGGAACGTCAGGGTTTCTAGGTACTTCTCAGAAAACCATTAGCAGTTCCCACTGCTTCCTTCCTGCTCTTACTCTTTTTATTTTATTTTATTTTTGTCTTTTTTTGGTACCAGGAATTGAATTCAGGACCTTGTGTTTGCCAGGCAGGCACTTGAGCCCAGCTTTTTTTTTTTTTTTTTTGAGACAGGGTCTCACTATGCAGTTCAGGCTGGCCTTTAGCTCACTTTGTAGCCCAGGCTGGTCTCGAACTCCCAACAATCCTCCTGCCTCAGCCTCCCAAGTGCTGGGATTACAAGCATGTACCACCACACCCGGCCTCTTTTTATTCTAAAGAGAATAAAAATTTTTAAAAATCCAATAAAAACAGTATAGAATTTCAAAACAAGATGATAGGAAATTAACAATGGTTGTTATATTGCACATTGTTATCTTCAAAGTACTTACTTAGATTACCAGATACAGGCATGCAAAATTGATCAAATAATTAAGCATTAACTGTTCCTTTCAATAAACCCATAGAAATTAGTAGTACAATTACCTTAGCTATCTTGTGTATATATATATTTTTTTTTTTCCCTTCCTTTTTTTCTTTCTTCTCTTCTTTGCCCAATCCCAGTTGTTCTCTCCTTTTGAGCAGCTTCTATCCCTGTCACAATATTGATTATACCTTTCAGATTTTATTTACTCTTTCAGTTTCTTATAGTAGGGAGACAATATGATGTTTGCACATGTGGGTCTGATTTATTTCACTTATGAATATGGTCTCTAGTTGCACCCATTTACCTATAAAAGCCTCAAGTTTATCTTTCTTTATAACTGAGTAACACTCCATTGTGGAAAAATACCAATCTTTTTATCCATTCCTCAGTTGATGCAGATTGGGTTGTTTCCATGATTTAGCTATTAGCAAATGCGCTGCTATAAACATGGGTGCACATATATCACTGTAATATGATGTTTTCAATTCTTCCAGAAAAATACTTAAAGGGGAATAGTTTCCTCAGAATGGGACCTCTAATCCTAGTTTTTTGAGGAATCTCCGCATGGATTTCCACAGCGGTTGCACCAGTCTACACTCTCACCAACAGTGGAGAAGGCTTCCTTTTCTCCCACAGCCTCGCCAGCATTTGCTATTGACTTCTCTTTTTCTTGCATGGTACCGGGGATTGAACTCAGAACCTTGTGCTTGCCAGGAAGGTGCTTATGCCACTGACTTATATCCCCAGCCCTATTGGTTGATTTCTTGATGATAGCCATTTCTTCTAGAGTGAGACGGAATCTCAGTGTTGCTGGGCATGGTGGTGCACGCCTATAATTCCAGCACTGGGGAGCCTGAAGCAGGAGGATCCTTGAGAGTTCAAGACCAGCCTGAACTACCAAATGAGCTGAAGGCCAGCCTGAACTGCACAGCGAGACCCTGTCTCAAAAAGACCAAAAAAAAAAAAATATATATATATATATATATATATATATATATATCAGTGTTGTCTTAACTTGCATTTCTCGAATGACCAACAATGTTGAACATTTTTTCATATATTTATTTGCCCTGAGAAGTGTGTATTTATTTTCCTGCTCCTATTCTTGCCCATAACCCCAGCCTCAGTACTGGAGACAGGGAGCCCATCTCGTGGGCAGTGAACCCCTGTGATCTCAGCTACCCAGGAGGATGAAGTGGGAGGATCCCAGGTTCAAGGCCAGCCTGGGCAATTTAGTGAGAACTGTTTTGAAACAAAATAAAAAGGGCTGAGGATATAGCTCTTTGAGCAAAAGCTCCTGGCTTCCATCCTCAGTATAGTCAAAAGGGGGGAAAGTCTTCAGAACACACATGCTTACATCCTGCTTTGGTGCCACTCACTAGCTGTTTAACCCTAAACAAACCTCATATTCTTTATACCCAGTTCTGTTTCAGCTCAGTGGAAATAACAGTAGCACCTCCCTTAGATGACTGTGAGGCTCGAATGAACTCTCTCTCCTTTTTTTGTCTTTTTGAGACAGGGACTCGCTATGCAGTTCAGGCTGGCCTTGCACTCCCCTTGTAGTCCAAGCTGATCTTGAATTCACAATCCTCCTGCCTCAGCCTCCTGAGTGCTGGGATTACAGGCGTGTACCACTACGCCTGGCTGCTCAAATGAACTGTTTCTAAAAGCTTCTGGAAGACCATAAGATCAGCACAAGGTGGCCAGTCAATAACTACTTGATTTTTATTTTAAAAAGAAAAAAACCTTTTTTTTTTTTTTTTAAACACTCCTGCCTAATTCTGAGGAAATACATCTTTCTGTGTTTTCTGTAGCTTGGGGGCTGGGTAACATTTCACTCAGAATGAGTGTGTTTCATTTGTCCGTTAGCTTGGAGGTTGTTGAATTGGCTGTAGATTAGGTGTCTCTGAGGACAGGAGTGCCTACCACACGCTACATACTGGCAGGTGCTGCTTTTTAAAGGCTGCAATTCTGGAATTTGTTGGGAGGAGATGTTACATCCTGATTCATTAGATCTCCGGGTGAGTGGGGTTGAACAAAGCAGGATGATCACCCTTGGAAGGAAGGAGCAGATGGAGCCTGACAGACTCTTCCCTTGTTCACAAGGCTGAGGTGTAGCGGGGGAGCCCAGGATTCCAGGGCTTCTGCAAGCACGCTTTGGATTTGAACAGCACCAATGCAACAGAAACAGTAGCTGTGGAGCTGTATTAAGGTATCAAGTAGGGAGCTGATCTGCTACCTGCCCCAGGATGGTGGCGACAGGAAAGGGGTTGTTGTTGTGTGCCTCTAGGTACTAAAAGGAAAGCACCCGTGCACGTTAGAGGGGTAAAGCACACACTGCAACCTCAGCGAATCTTGGGAATGTTGTACTAAGCTAACGATGTCACAACAGTCCACCTGCTGTAGGACTGCACACAGATGGAATGTCTGGAAGAGAGAAATCTATATAAAACTCCAGAAAATAGATCTGTGGTTGGCCAGGCCTGGGAGGGAAAGATAGGGGAATTAGGATGTACAGGGATGAATTGTTAATTCCCTACTATCTTCTCTATAATTGTGTAGTTCCTTGATTGTTTTTGCGATATTCTGGTAACATATGTGAAGATAATATTATGTAATACAGCATCCATTGTCAGTTCCCTACTATCTTCTCTATAATTTTGTATTTCTTTATTGTTTTTGTGCTATTTGGGTTTATATTATCTTTTTTTTTAAAAAAAAAAAAAAAGGATGTACAGGGATGAGCTAGCTAAAGACACGAGGTTTCTTTCTAAAAATCATGGTAAGGGCTAGGGATGTAGCCCAGTGGCATAAGCACCTGCCTGACAAGCACAAGATCCTGAGTTTGATTCTCGGTACTAAAAACAAAACAGGAAAAAAATGAATAAAAATCATGGTAAAATGTGCAGAACATACAATTCACCACTTTTTTTTTTTTGGTACCAGGAATTGAACTCACGGCCTCATGCTTGCCAGGCAGGCACCGTGCTGCTGAGCTACATCCCCGGGCAACACCTTTTTTTTTTTTTTGACCCAGGGTCTTGCTATGTAATTCAGGCTGGCCTCGAACTAGTGGTAATCCTCTTACCTGAGTGCTAGGAATCAGGTTCCAGTCCTTTATCAAGTAAGCTAATTTATAGATTTAAAGTATTTGAAGGAATTTGGGGTGTGTGGCAAGCCCGGAAGAAAAGAAGCATAAAACAGACCCGGGGAGTGCAGACCTTAAGTATAATTTCCCTTGTGTCTTTTCTACCTGTCCTTATGCCTTCTGTCCTACATCAGCGGCACTCTTCTGTGACTATATGAAAAGCCGCTGAGCTGCACCCTGCATTTTTGTGGTGCCTCGTAAATGCTAGGCAAGTGCTCTACCGCTGAGCTACACCCTAGCCCTAAATCATGTGCTTTATTTTTAAAAAACTTTTTGGCACTGGGATTTGAACTTAGGACCTTGTGCTTCCAGGCAGGCGCTTATGCCACTGAGCTATATCTCCAGCCAATTATATGCTTTAAATGAGTAAATGATAATGTTACATGGGTTCTATCACTAAAGCTTTTCATTGCTGAGATAAAATACCTGACACACAGTTTTAAAGAGCTAGGGTTAATTTTGGCCTCTGGTTTCAATCCATGGGCAGCTGGCCCCACGGCGGAGGGAGGGCCTGGTGTCGGGAAGCTGCTCACTTCCTGGTAGCCAGAAGCAGAGCCAAAGAGGCAGCAGGCAGGGCAACAGTGTCCATTTCTCGGCTTGCATTTATTTTACTTTTTAAATTTTTTTGTCTTTTTGAAATAGGGTTTCTGCCGTTTAGAATGGCCTTGAACTCACTTTGTAGCCCATGCTGGCCTCACGCTCACTGAGATCCTCCTGCCTCAGCCTCCCAAGTGCTTTCCATTTATTTTATACTGATAACCCGGACGTTCCCCTAGACGCATTTTGAAATTTAAGAAGGTTACCATTAGATCATGATGGGCTGGGCTAGGGATATAGCTCAGTGGAATAAGCGCTTGCCTGGCAAGCACAGGGTCCTGAGTTCGATCCCCAGTACCGCAAAAAAAAAAAAAAAAAAAAAGATCATGATGGGCCAACACAAAGTTTCCCTCACACTAACGGCTTGGATTTTGTTTCCCCTTGGCTTTTTTTCCCTTGGTTTGGACAAAGAAAGCTGAATTTATTTTTGTAGCAAAACTAATAAAAAAGAAACACTAAACAGAACAAGCTTAACTATAAAGTCATTAACTTTTTTTACCCGTCTCTATTTTATTTATTTTTATCTTTTAAAAGCTGTTTCATGAAACTAGAAAGTAAAAACTCATAAAAACAAAGCAACAACTGAATAAACAATCTCCACTTTGGAGCTGCGCTGTTTCATTAAACAACATCTGAGACTCTTAGATGATTCTCTGATCCCTTCCAGCTGGGTGACCGGCTGAGCTGTAGTCCCCATCTGGTCAGCAGTCGGGTGGCCATCGGCATATGGTCCTCAGAGCCTCGAGAGGACCCCTCTGTCCTCTCATCCCCAGCCTCCTGGGACTGTGCTCCTCTCCTGCCCAGCTGCATGCAGACCTCATGCCCCCTAGAACTCCACTCCAGCACCCCCAGGAAGGCAGTGTGGTTGAGAGATGAGCTTGAGTCTGCTGTTCAGCTATTTAACCTGTGCCTTAGTTTCTTCATCTGTAAAATGGGGATAAGGTGAAAGCTTACTTCGGGAATTGTTATAAAAGAGAAATACAACATATATAACTTTTTTAAAACATGAAGTCTTTTTTTTTTTTTTTTTTTTAGGTAAGGTCTTGCTTTGTAGTGCAGGCTGGCCTTGAACTTGTGATGTACCTCCTGCCTCAACCTCCCAAGTGTGGGGTCACAGGCGTCCACCACCATGCCTAGTTCATGAGGTCTTAATCTATTCTGTACACAATGAGTACTTAATAAATGTATGAGTGTATAAGACTCCACGTGTATGTGTATGAATATGTAAGCACAAGATCACCTACCTTTGTGAACTGGAAATCCAGAGAGAAGCAAGACATGTATGCATAGCATTGCTTTAAAAAGTCCCAAGTGCCAGGTGTGGTGGCGCACGCCTGTAATCCCAGCACTCAGGAGGCTGAGGCAGGAGGATTGTTGCAAGTTCAAGACCAGCCTGGGCTACAAAGTGAGCTCAAGGCCAGCCTGAACTGGATAGCGAGATGCTGTGTCAAAAAAGCCAATAAAAACAGTCCCAAGTGTTCAGTACGATTAAAAACCCTTGACCAGGTGTGGTGGTACACACAGGACTTGGATCCCAGCACTCAGGCAGCTGAGGAGGACGGTGAGCTACACAGCCAGCCTGGACTATAGTGAAGCTGTCTCAAAAACAAACACCCACTGGGCACGGTGGGACACAGCTGTAATCCCAGCTACTCCAGATGCTGAGGGTTGCAAACTTGAGGCCATCCCTGGTGACTTAGTGAGACCTTCTCTCAAAAAAAAGCACAGGGGAGGGGAGCCGGGCCTGATGGTGCACACCTGTAATGTTAGCATTTGGGAGGCTGAAGCAGGAGGCTCCCTGTGCGTTTGAAGCCAGCCTGAGCTACATAGTGAGACCCTACCTCAAAAAACCAAAAAGGGAGGGCAGCTAGGAATGTAGCTCAGAGCATGAGTTAAATCCCTACCACCACACACACAAAAAAGAAGCAAGCAAGCAGTGTAGCCATAGTCTGTGCTTTTAACCACTGCCCGGGGCGGGGGGGGGGGGGAGCTTAATTCAGCCTCCACAGCAAACACAGGCACATTTGGAGCTGCAATGTTAATATAACAGCCACAGGGATTTAATTGATTTTGAGACAGGGTCTCACTATGTAGTCCACGCTGGCCTTGAAGTTATGGCAAGTCTCCTGCCTCAGCTTCCTGAGTGCTGGGATTACAGACATGCGCCACTACGCCTGGCTTTCTATATGGGGATTTAAATTAATTAAAATTAAGAAAATGAGCAATGCAGCTCCTTGGTCACCCTCAATGTCCCCATGTAGAGCGTGGCTGCCATCCCGGGCGGCCCTCCTGTCACAGGAAGTTTGATTAGGTCAGTGTCTTCTATACACCTCTAGACAACATGAGCCGAATATAAGACTCCAACTCGACACGCACTGCATGGATTTTTTTTTTTTAATGAAATACACTTCATAATGTTATCTGCACCTAGTACATGTTTTTTGAAAAATAAGACATGCCATATTAGCCATGACGTTAACAAAATATAAGCATCCACATAGAATATATTCTACAGTGACTTCACTTACACAGCTTCTCAGAGAAACACACAAGCTACTTTTTTGCCCATTGGCCAGTGTTGGGCCAGAAATCCAGGGCGCTGCAGGGCGGGTTCCCCAATGTCACTTGGATGACTCCTGTGTCCACACAAGTGCCACCAGATGACTGACTGCCACTAGAAAAGCAAAGGAGAGGCCAGGTCTCCCTCCCCTCCCTAGCATTCAACTCCAGCCTGCAAATCTCCACCACCTAAAGCTTAGAGCGAGGGCATCCTCAGACCTGCAGCATGCCGGGAGGGCCGGAGGGGGTCCTGTCTTCCAAGGCACCGGTTTACAGAGCGCTCAGAGCCCCAGCCTGTGGAGTAAAACGGGAACGCGCAGGCGGGCGGGGGAAGACCAGAGCACAGCAGTGGATGACGGAGCTCTGGCTACTGGCTTCGGGCCTGGGAAGGGTGGAGGCTTGGAGAAATCAAGCGGGCACAGGGAGGTTGAGCCCCAGGCGAAAATAAAGCAGCAGGGTTGCATGTGCAGCTGCTGCTACTAGCGGATGACCCACTTACACCTGAGGGCAGAGCCTGCGATCGGTGAGCCCGAGACACTTCAGAACGCTGGGGACAGCTCTGCAGGTACTGCGCTAGCTGACTTGCCCATGTGGCCGAGCCCTGGCCTCCACTCAGGAAACCACTGTATTGCTTTCTGCTTGGCCTGTGTGGTTTGGCTTTGCAGGGAGATCCCACTGCCCCACACCCAAAGATAAGGGGCTGCCCGGGGCCCAGGAAGCTCCTGGCTGGCACCGTCCCTTTGATCTGCAGCAGACCTAAAGTTACAACACGCTTTTGTCCGTTCACCTCCAGAAACCTGGCTGGCCCAAGGCCCAACAGCCAATAATGAAACAGGAAGGGGGTTCAGGGAAGGTTGGGGGTGCAGACGTATCACCCCAAATTCCTACTGATCCCCTGGGTTTGACATGTTTACATAGCTTCCTGCTCACCTTCCTGTCCTTTCTACCCTGACTCCCAGCCTTAGAAAAGTCACTTGGGACATGAGGAATGTTGGGATAGCATGAAACCAGATTTTAATTTCCCCTGTACGTTTTGTTCTTTCATGCTCAGAGCTTCACCTTGAAAGGTGGCTTATTCACCCCTTGTTTTCTCTTCTGCAGTGAACACGGTCTCCTGTCCAATCTCTACAGCTCCTGCCATTCTCTCCCTCCTGAACCATCAATGGCTCCCATGGCCTCTGCCAGGCGTTTGAGGACTCAGCCTCCACTGCTGATCTTTTGGGGCTCTTCTCTCTCCATCTTCCCTGGCTCTCAGTCCTTTCATAGCCCATCTCCTCATCTCTGTGCCTTTGGAAATGCCAGCCCCTTTGCCTGGAGAGGGAGTCACCCCACTGTCTATGCTTGGGGCAGATCATCGCCGGCTTTGCCACCCTGTCAGTGGAGCCCAAACCATCTCTAATTCTGCACACCGTTTGGGCACAGGGCCACCATGACTGTCACTTCTTGTCTCTGCCCACCCTGCCAGAGACCTCTGGGCACCCGTGTCTCCTCCCGCTGGCCTGGACGGCAGGGGCTGGATTTAACGTTTGCAGCTGTGCCCTCTAAGTGCTTAACACACAGTAAATGTCTCAAAAATATTGAACTGAGTGGGTACTCAGCCTTAGGGGTAAAGCTCCTTGTCTGCTGCCTTCTTGGGCATTTAAGACACAATACAGACTGGCTAAGACAAAATGTGAACTGCTCATCACAGGCGACAGGTGGTAGAGCTTTGGCTGTCAGGGTCCCGAATCAGTACTGAGCACAATCTATGAGCTAAGAGCGGGATAACACTGTCCTTTAACACTGGTGTCTCGCCTAAAGGCTGTCTAGGGAGGCAGTAAGCTAGTTCTAAGTGGCACTCACTAGGTGGAGAAATGCCACAGATTCTCCAGGGGGTACTTTCCCTGCCAGAGAATCCCAAGAGGAAATGGAATATAATTCTAGCTTTCCGGCAGGAGGGCATGGGCCTTGGGGGTCTTAGTGGCTGTCTTTTCCCATTAGTAGGCTTTTGAGGAGTGTGACCTCTGGTTATTAGCATAAGAATCCCCAGCGGCGCCAGTTAAAAGTGCAGTCCCTTAGGTTCTACCCTGTCCTACTTACCCTGAGTCTCTGCAGTTGGGGAATAAGAATCTGTATTTTAAATACCCCCCATAGGAGATACTCATGCTTATTAAAGTTTGCAAACCTTTCCCTGTCATTCTCAGAAGCACATGGCCTAGGGCAGCAGCAATGGTGAACCTTTTAGAGCTTTCAGTGGTACAAAGAGCCTGCTGCAGCACGCATGCCATGGGTTTGTCACCCCTGGCTGGGAGGCTGAGTCCTGTGCACAGGCCCTCACCGCGTCACAGCGCTCAGCGCCAGAGCCCCACATGGCCTCTCGACTGCAGGGAAGCGAGCCAACAGCTGCGGCATCTGTAAAGGAGGGACGGGAGGAGGTGGGAAAGGCTGCCTTTAAAGAGAGCCCCCAGTCTTCCCAGAGGGTGCCAGTGTGCCAGAAGAAGCAACCCATCAAACAGGCAGATTTCCCTCCTCTCGTTTATAAGGAGGGACAGGAGGACTAAAGGGGATTTTCTTTCTGTAGGGGCTCAAGAATCACCACCCTTGCTCTCACCCGCTTCTTTCCCCCTCTCTCTTCTGTTAATTTCCCAGTTCCTTGGAGTAGGGTGGGCTCAAGCAGTTCACACAGAACCAGAACCAGGTTTGTCTTCAGAGATGGTCCAAAATAGCGAGTTCAAAGCCAGTCCGAACTACACAGTGAGACCCTGTCTCAAAAATAAAACAAAATGACAAAAACCAAAAACACACGCCATCCGTCCTCATTAGAGGGGCACAGACAGAAGGCAGATGGAGACACTGCCAAGACGCCAATGACTGCATGTGGGGGGCCAGCCCATGGTGCCGTGTGAAAGGGGGGACACAGAGCTTGTCAAAAACAGGCATGCACGTGAGGCGGAGGGAGGCCAGCGTTCGCAGTCTCTAGACCAAAGTTAGGGTGCAACCTCTGTCTTGCTTTCACTCTGAAGAATGTGGCATTGGCTTTGGTCCCTGGCCGGGGAGGCCCCATGACTGGTGCCCATCTTTGAGGAGGTGAAAAGGCTTCCAATCCCTCAACGATAAGCCCACCTGGAATTCTTTCACCCCACCCCCACCTCTGTCTTCATTTTGAAATTTCCAAGACCAAGGGAATGTGGCGTCCTTCCCAGAGACCAGGGCTTTCCAAGATCTGCTTCCACAGAACTTGCAGTCTAGAAAGCAGGACCGGAAGGCAAGTCCCGGAGTGAGGGGTGCGCCACCGCTGCCCCGGCCTGCGCAGCTGGGGAAAGGGGAGTCACAGGCAGGCGGCTCACTCTTTCTTGCTGTGCTCCAGGATGCGGTAGGGAACCCCAGGGGTGCTCCTGGAGCTGTGCTCTTCTTGCATGACTGGCAGCGTGGCAGGGGTGTAGATCTCGGATAAGCTGTCGTTGTTCTCCAGGGCTCCGTAGGAAAAAGAAGCTTTGAGGTCAGGCTGCACTGTCACGCCTTGGTCATGCATGTTTTGCATACCTGGAATGAAATCCATTTCCTCGTCAGGACGGGTGGGGTGGGGGTGGGGCTATCGTCCTCTGTCCCATCACTGACTACTCAGGGAGGTGGTCATGAGCACGGTCAGTTTCCTCAATGCTTCAGATTCACTTAAGCACCCAATAATACACACTAGAAATATTACAGTTGCTAAGCAACAGGGACACATGTCCAGGAAATGTGTGCTCAGACCGGCCCTTGTCAGGAGGAACCGCCCATCGGGCTGGGAGGAGGAGGGGGGTTCGGATGCAGGTGGGGTGGGGAGAGCACTCTGTTTTGGATGTGGTAGATGCCCACACAGCCATCGCTGCTAAATCAACTCGGGGCCAGAGCACGGCCGCGTCACACTGCTGAGTGGAGAGGGCGCTGGATAGCGACAGATGCGCCATGGTGCTCAGAGCAGTGCTTGACCCCAGCACCAAGATTCCACGCGCTGTACGGGAGGGGTGCGATTCTACCTATTACTCCCAGGCACATGATGTTGGATTTCTACTTACATCTCCCTTCATCTTTAATGCCTGTAGCTTTCCCTATAATTCCTCCTGTCAGGAAGGACTCAGGTGCTTTTCTTTTGTTTTGTTTTGTTTTTGTTTGGGTCTTTCTGAGACAGGGTCTCACTATGCAGTTCAGGCTGGCCTTGAGCTCACTTTATATAGTCCAAGCTGCCCTTAAACTTGCAACGATCCTCCTGCCTCAGCCTCCCGAGTGCTGGGATTATAAACCTGAGCCACCATGCCCAGCTCAGTTACTTTTGAGGTCAACTCTTTTCCTGCCAGGGAATAAAGGTCCTTCTTCTACCTGTAGGGAGAGTCAGAAGAAAATTTACACAGTATCTTCCCTAGAACTTTGCTGCCACCTGACTGCCTGATGTGCCCCAGGCACTGGCTAAGCAGTCATGATAAGGGCTAAAGTGTGAGAGTGTCTATACAGTGGCATGCTGGCCAGGCATGGTGGCACATTCCTAGAGTCCCAGCCTCACTCCAGGAGGCTGAGGCAGGAGGATCAAAAATTCAAGCCCAGCCCAACTAATCTGGCAATTTAGCAAGACCCTATCTCAGAAAAAAAAAAAAAAAAAGGGCTAGGGAATATGGCTCAGTACAAATGCCCTGTTCAACTTCCAGTAATGCAAAAAACCCCCAAAAAAACCCTCAAACCAAACAAGCAAACAGAAATAAAACCCAAAAGAAGAAAACAAAAACCCAGAATGCCGTGTGGCTTCCCTTGGGGACCTGTAGTTAGTCCCCAAACAATCCTATGACAGAGCCTTATTTTCTGGATTAAGAAAACAGAGACCCAGAGTAGGGAAGTGACTTCCATGGTCACACCACCAATGAGGGCCAGCTGGCCCCAACATCAGCGCTGTTCTACCCAACCGCAAACAGCCTAGGAAGACCCAGTCTGCGCAGGGCCCTCTCCGCCCCACGCCACAAGACCCAGCAGAGGGTCATCTGAAGGCCAGTTTCAACGTTGGTGGTTTGGATTTGGGCAGAGTGGGCTCACAGGGGCTGTTTAGCTGTTCGATTCTGTCAGGGTCCTCCAGCCACAGATCACCAGGAAGCCCCCTGCAGCCTAACAGATTGGGGTCTACTGGTTCTCAGCGATGAGATGTGCGCCATGGGTGCTATGGGCTGTGTGAGAAAGGAGATTTGGGTTTGGCTTGGGTGATTTGGCCAAGAGATCAAGGAAGTGGGTCTTTGCTTTGGACTTGAAGCTGTCAAGAAATGTGGACACATCTGTAATTGGGGATCTTTTTCTTTCCCAGGGGGTACTGGGAATCAAACTCATGACCTTGAGCTTGCCAGGCAGGCGCTTGCCAGACAGGTGCTGTGCTGCTGAGCTACATCCCTGCACGCTGGTGTAATTGGGGATCTTAACAATGGACAGAGAGCAGACTGAGCTAAAGCACCGGCAGGCACAGTGGCAGGAGTCTCTTGTACTAGCCAGAGTGGGGGCCGTTTTCGGCGGCTCGGACAATGTTCACATTCTGTCTGTGTCGAGACTTGAGGGAGTGGCCATATCTGCGTGGT
Source organism: Dinomys branickii (assembly GCA_004027595.1). NCBI lineage: Eukaryota > Metazoa > Chordata > Mammalia > Rodentia > Dinomyidae > Dinomys > Dinomys branickii. The sequence goes on along the minus strand of PVLD010014524.1, from coordinate 22,665 downwards.
GACCGATCACAGTCACAGTGGCCTTGTCTGGTGGTGCGCTTTGAACTCAGCCTATGACACCAGAGCAGGCAGAGGTCCAGGCCAGCTCCCACAGGATAGGGATGCTCCTCTTTTTCTCATGTTTTCTGTTGAGACAGGGTCTTGCTATACAGTTCAGGCTAACCTTGAACTCACCATGTAGCCCAGGCTGGCCTCAAACTCACAGTGATCCTCCTGCCTCAGCCTCTCGAGTACTGGGCTTAAAGGTGTGCGCCACCATGTCCAGCTTTTCATGTTTAAAAGGCTTTGGGGGCTGGGGAGGTAGCTTAGCAGCAGCACACTTGCCTAGCACATACAAGGCCCTGGGTTCAATTCCCAGCACTGCAGAAAAATAAATAAATAAATAAATAAATAAATACATACATACATACATAAAGGCTTTAGTTTCTTCATACTTGCAGCTTTTGCAAATTATAACATGTTGAGAACTGAAGACCCTGTAGACTTCTTGAACATCAGCTACTGGTCTGTAATACCAGCCTAGGCAGACAAAGGCCAATTTCTTTTGCTAACCAGGTAGTGGGGGCGGGTGAGTACCTCTGTCTAAACTCAGAGGATCAGGCAATTTATTCTGCCAGTGCCTCTTGGCACCAGGTCAAACAACTGTTTGAAACTTTCAAAGTTTGTTAAAGCAAAAGGGAAGTGAAACCAAGCCAGGCATCTACCATGTCCCAGACACAGTGCAAGAAGCCCCTGCACATCTGAACCCACCACTTTGAAAGCAGGAATCCCAATTTATAGGTGAGAAGGAGAGGCCCTGGGAGGCCACATGGATGGCAGAGCTGGGATTTGAGTCCAGGTCCCCTGAACTCCAAGCCCAAGCACTTAATCAGAAGTGTCCTGACAACCACCGCAATAGGGCTGGGTCCCCGTTCCTCAGCATCTGATTTCCCACTGGCCACATGTACAAAGAGAAAGCCAAGAGCCACACCCACAAACAGGCCACAGAATGCTGCTATCTCAGATTGCCTGAGATTACCTTCTGCTTGCCAACATGAAATACACTGCTGTGTGTGTGTGTGTGTGTGTGTGTATATATATATATATATATACACACACACACACACACACACACACACACATATATATGTACACACAAACATTTGTACAGATATATACACACGTATAGCTCATAGGCACACAAATACACATACACATACTTGCACACACAGAGTTGACACCTCACCTATCGAATTCAGCTATCCAGCGCCCTCATCTATCCGGAACACAACCAAGAAACAAGGAAGTAAGCAAAAAAGGCATCTGAGCAGCCAGGTTAGATGTTTCAAAAGTCCATGCACTGAAGCCCATGCACTTATTTATTCCTGGGAGAAACCTCAGGTCCCCAGCTCGGAGCTCACTCATCGCAGCTTTAGATATAACCAGAACCGGCAGGGAGATGAGACCGGCATGGAGCCACTACACTGCGGGAGGCTGGTCACAGCAAGAATGGCAGACAACAGCCGAATGGCACGAGATGAGCAGAGAACATAAAAAGGAGACGATAGTCTAATGTACTGGGACCATCTAGTACGGGAGCACCTCGGCCAACCCTGAGAACATGTTTCCATCCTGGCGCCATGGACTAGGAGCTGCCCTTGACTAACCAGTTCTCGGTGCCCTCGGTGTTGTTTAAATCTGTTCGTTAGCCTGTGTTCATAAAGAACGGGCAAGTGTGCTTTGGAGAAGAGCTTCACTTCACATATTTAAAATAAAAATTAATCTTGAGTTAGTCAAAATTCGCTGGCCACCTGGAGAATTTCGGTGAACAAGTCGAGTTGATTCAGGGTGTTCAGTCTCCTGCCGACTCCACAGAGGCCGGACCGGGCCCCTGTAGTTCTCCCCAGTCCCCACTACATCCCATGGATTGTGCAGTATTTGGCTGAGAGCTTGAAGGCACTGGGGTTGTGCCCCGTGCTCCCTGTGAACCCTTAGCTTTCTGGCAAATGAGAGGGATCCACTCCCCCTGGGATCTAGCCAGTAAATTTCATCCATCCTATTTCCCTCTCTGATCATTCCCTTCCAACTAGATGGATGGATTTTTCCATTTGCAGGCCCGGAGCCTGATGCTGCAGATCATAATTACATCCAGTGTGAATTAGGATTTTCTTGAAAAGATCTCAAAATAGACACAGGAACCGGTGAGATGTGTTCAGAACCAGCCGAGGCGCTTCCGCCAGTGCTTCCTCTTTTGAATGAAATTAAAAAAAAAAAAAAAAGAAAGGGACAGGGAGAGAACAGCCACACGGTGAGACACAGCACGCCTTCCCTGCGCCATGCCCAGCACCGGCGGCCCTGTTTCCCGCGGGAAGCCGCTCTGTATGCGTGGCGCGCCAGACACCAGCGGTCACGGTACCTGGCATGGCGTCCATGGAAATGTAGGGCTCAAACGGGATGGCCTTCTTCCTGTTCCGAGTGATTAAGAAGACACCCAAGAAGGCGATGAGGCACCTGAGGAAAACGGCACGAGAGGAGTAAGGGAGGAAGGCGAGGCTGGGGAGGGACCCGGACAGCAGCGGGGGGGGGGGGGGGGGGGGGGGGGGGGGGGGGGGGGGGGGGGGGGGCGGCGGCGGTAAAAGGTGTCTGCGGAGGAGGAGGGTGCTGCGCAGAGAAACCTGGGGCGCAGATGCTCACTAAATCACGACAGGCACGCGTGGCAAGTCCACCCCTAGTTAGGCTACAGTCTGAATAAATTAGGCTTTCCTGCCAAAACTCTTTCACCTCTACTCGGCCAGTACTTCCGGAACCTGGCTTTAAAAAAGTGTTCCTTACAAATTCTTTATGACCCAAATTCAATTACTACATTAGTATACAAAAGTAAGTGAGTAAATACTGGGAAGTTCCGATACCCCCAATGCCACCCCCTTGGGTAGAATATATTTCTTCCGGAGTATTTTTTGTTTTCTTTTCTTTTCCCTATTAGCTTATGTAAATAAGCATAGTTTCTATAAATCTGAGGTATAATTTACACACACTGAGAAGCACAAACCCAGCCAGGTGGGGTGGCACTCTGGGAGGCTGAGGCAGGAGGGTTGAAAGTTTGAGCCCAGCCTGAACAACTTAGGGAGACTATCTCAAAATAAAAAAACAAAAAAAAAGGGCTGAGGATGTAGCTCAGCATAAAGGCCCTGTGTTCAAACCTCAGCACTAGAAAAGAAAAACAAACAAAACAAAAAAGATTACAGGCCTTCAATAGTCAGCCAGATGAACTTCACCTGGAGGAAGTTAAAGCAGAAATACTTCCATTCCTCTCCAGGTCTGCTCCTCCATCGGAGGTCACCACTGCCTAACTCCTCATCCCAGATGGGGTTTGCTTTTCTCACGTTCTTGTGTTAACTGTCACAGTGTGCACTCTTCCACACCCTGTGCAGTTTCTAAGATCTATTTGCTTTATCCCACATATTAGTTCATTAGTGTTAACTGCGTAGAGTCCATTGTCTGAATATACTGTACTTTTTCTTTCACCCTTCTGTGGGGTAGACATGTAGGCCTTTTTTTTTTTTTTTTTTTTTTTTTTTTTTTTTTTTTTTTTTTTTTTTTTTTTTTTTTTTTTTTTTGTCTTTTTAACACCGGGTCTCACTATGCAGTTCAGGCTGGCCTTGAGCTCACTTTGTAGCCCAGGGTGGTCTTGAACTCACAATGCTCCTCTTGCCTCTGCCTCCCGAGTGCTGGGATTACAGGCGTGCGGGGACATGTAGGCTTTTTGCAGTTTGGGCCAATCAGGAATAAAGCAACTCTGGACTCTCCTGCATGAGTCATTCTGTCGTGACCCACACTCATTTCTTAGGGGTTAAAATCTGGAAGTGGAAGCTTACCCTTCTTTTGTTTTTAAAGGGTAAGCCACGCTTTAAAAAAAGTTTGTAATGTTTGTGTTTTTCATTCAGTGCATCCTAGATGTTGTTTTACCTACAGGCTGGCCTCAATTTTCAAAACAGCAGCCTGGCACTCTGTTATATGAATATACCATTAATATATCATGTTACATCAATGTACCATGAATAATTCAACCCGTGTTTTACTGCTGGGCATTTAGGCTGCTTCTGATTGTCAGCTGACACATACAACAAATTAAGAATCAATAAAGAGCCTCATCTGTTTGTCGCTGTGTCCCCCCTCAAACGTTTTCACAAGGTAAGTGCTTACAGTTGAAATACTGCATCCCAAATTGAGCTCATCTGAAGACACTACTGATGCTGCCGTCTTGTGCTCTACACCAACACGCTCCTCAGCGTGACAGGCAGCAGCCAGTCTCCTTGTCCCCTCAACAGCGTGGGATGTTATCAGTCCTGCTGGGTTTTGCACATGACTCTAACGGACCCACTGCTGAAGCGAGCACAGGGACAGGGCCACCGGTCTGGAGTGACTTCTACACGCACAGCCTGGGTGGCCGCAGGTGACTCACCCCAGGGCAAACATGCAGATGTGCAGCACATCCTCTCCGACGAAGTCCAGGTAAAATATCGCACCTGGACAGCGAGGAACAGAAAAGATCGGTGAGCTGCTTCCTGAGCACCTGTGTGCCAGTCTCACTAGGGTCTGGCTAAGCTCTCTTCCCTGTGGGAAACCAGAGTGATCAAAAATATTGTGACGACGCCTGTGCCTGTAAAACAGCGTAAGAACAGACTACAGGCCACTCTGAGGAGCAGACCTCCTGCACCTCTCTGCGCCTCTAGGCTTCTCTCATTTCCATCTTTTCTTTTGACTTTTTGTTTTGAGGTAACATTAGACTCATAAGAATAGCACGCAGCACCCAGGTACCTTCCCTCCAGCTCTTCTACCATCATGTATGACCAAAACCAGGGAACGACAATGACTGGCTGAACCACAGACTTTACTTTTTTTTTTTTCTTTTTTTCCAGCACAGGGCACTACACCCAGGGCTTTTGCACTGAGCTACATTCCCAGGCCATTTACAAAAGTATTTATGTATTTACCAGTTTTTATACACACACCTCCCACCCTCTACCACCTCTGTTACAGTGGACAAACAAGCCACATGTAGTGGCACACGCCTGTGATCCCAGCATTCAGGAGGTTGAGGCAGAAGGATTTCTGCTTATAGCCTAAAGCTTCTTGGCCTTGCACAGCCAGCAGATGCCAGCCTGCAGACCCATCCCAGTGTGCATTGCTGTGCCCGATCCCCTGCCTGGCTGCCAGCCTTCATCTAGAACTGCTTCCTGCCATGGCTTCCTGTGCATTCCCAAGCTCTCCTGACCCCTCACTTGTCTCCTGTCTCTGATGTAACCAGTGTTTGCTGTTCCTTCCAGCCTTGACTGATTTTTACACTTCTTGGCCAAGGCTCTTTTCTTTTTTTTTTTTTTTTTGCAGTACTGGGGATTGAACTCAGCACCTTGGGCTTGCAACAGGCAGGCACTTATTCCACTGAGCTATATTCCTAGCTCTTTGGACAAGGCTCTTGACTGTGACTTAGCTTAGCAACTTGGGGTGGGGGTGGGGCTGTGTGAGTGTCCAGGCCAATACCTGGTCCTGCTCACAGTGCAGGTCCTGGAAGGCTGTGCGCCCTGTGGGTCCTTGCTCCTGAGAACCAAGCACCACTCGTGTCAAGTACAGTGCAGAACTTGTAGCCAGGTCTTCTGCAAAGCAGCCCTGGAGTCTCAGCAGCCTTTACCCTGAAGATTTTAATTCCATTGCCATTTAAAAAATAAGCCTGAAACAGTGGCTCGTGCCCATAATCCCAGCACTCTGGGAGACTGAGGTGGGAGGATCACTAGTTTGAGCCCAGTCTGGGCAATTTAGTGACTTAGCAAAAACATCTCAAAATTTAAACAAACAGGCAGACAGACAGACAATATAGCTTAGTGCAAAGGTTCTGGGTTCGATCCTTAGTACCAGAAAACAAGCAAAGAGACAAACCCTCAGTAATATGCCTGTAGCCTCTGAATCCACTCCAGAGTACAAATGAAAACAAAATTAAAGTAAGAGTGGAAGTAAAGGGGTGCAATGACAGTGACTGCTCACTGAGCACCTACGATCCTGCACAAGGATCTGTACCCCTGAGCTCTAAATGTTACGTAGGAGAGATTCACGGCTACATGGCCAGTGGGGCTGTGGAGTTGGCACATGATGGGCAGAACTGCTGGAGAAACCTTGCCTGGGAACGGAGGCAGAATGGAGTGGGGCATTTGGATTGTACACACTGCAACCGCAGGGCCTGTTATTACTCCCTTCTAGCAGTGTAGAGCTGAAGCACAGAGAGGTTAAGTGATTTTCTCAGAGCCACAGAGCTAGGACGCATGTGTGCTAGGCTGCAGACCCATCTCTCTCTGGCTCTACATTCTAGGACACCCTCTATAAAACCACAGACAGAAGACAGAAACCAGCCTCACCTGCTGTGATAGCCACAGTGGTGGACAGAATGTAGCCCACACTGGCGATCAGCGAGGAGTCATAGATCTGTGACGCTTGACTTAAAAACCTGCAACCAAAAGCACTCAGGTCAGCGGGCTGCAGGGAGGCTGGAAGGGCGGAGTGTGGCTTGGCATGGGGGGAGGAGCGTCACTCAGATTCACATGATTGCCCTCCTTGTGTTATGGGCACCAGGGGCCCCTAGGCCTGAGGTCTATGTGTGGTTCATGGCCTGAGAGCATGTGGGCCACGCCTTCCTGGTCTCACAGGTTGGACCACGAGGTTCTTAACACCTGAAACGGGTTCTCCTCTCCCTGTGTCCCGCCCACTGACAGGACCCACTCCTGGTCCTGTCCACACACACACTCACATATTCGGACCATGTTCTGTCCACTGTTATAACTGTTTAATTATTTTCCTTCTTAGTTCAAAACGAATGTGATTATTGAAATAAAAATAGGAAAAAAGAGAAAAGTATCAGTCATTACCAGTCTTTCCATTTGTGATAGACATTAGCTACATTTTGGGATAGATTCTTTGTCCTACCTCTGGGTGGCATCCTAGCTAGCAAGGCGCACGCGCACACACATCCCTTGGTCATAACTGCCTGTTTACAGCCTGTCCCCAACTTGGGCCACAGGTGCCCGGAAGGCAGGGACCGTGGCTGTGTGTCCTGGGCGTGAGCGTGCCACGCTGAGTGGGAGATGAAAAGCAGCGGCACCTGGGCCACCTGTGACCCCTGGACCACTTGCACAACGCCTCGTCATGAGCAGGGCCTCCCTGGGGATGACTGGAATGTGAAAGCAGGACTAAGGATACTAATCGTGGAAATGATCATTGTGACAACAGTCACCCTCATGAAGGGAGCTCAGGCCACACGGGGTGCTCTCAGAGCAGGAGTGCTTTTCTCATCTGTCAGTGGAGAATCTTAGCCTTGGAGAATCTGAGCAGGAGGCATTTGAGTGAACAGAGAGCAGTGGAACCCTGGGCTGGACACCGGGGTGGGGTCAACTCTCAGCTCTACCCTTCCTAGCTTTAACCTCTGCCTCAGTTCTCCACATGCAGAATGCAGTTTGTGAGGACCAATGCGTTCATTCCTACGCACAGAGCAAGGCGCCCTCTGCTGAGCTCCCGCCAGCAGCAGGTACTGCTCTGTTCCCAGGGGGCCCCACGCTTGGGGGACACCCAGGCCAGGTCTGACTTCCCAGGTGGGTTTGGCCTCACACACCACGCCGTGTCTTCCATACTGACGCAGGTTACCACCTGCAATATTCCTGGAGCAGCCGCTCCCTGCTAGGCCCTTGCTTGGCCACCAGGACTCAGCTGGGAGCAAGACAGAGGCCCTGCCCTCAAGACTGCTGAGCTGTAATCAGATCGCAGGCTTAGAGGAACAAGCACTGGCTCTTCAACTTGGGAAATGGGGGAGCTTTCTTGGGATAAGAAATGACAGTGTTTACCCCCTACCTAGCATGGACATCTGCCCCTGTGGAGAGGATGGGGAGCAAGGTGCCCGAGGAGTTCTCACACTGTGAGGTGGACAGAAAGCACACACAACCAAGAAGTCCACTCCAGGCTTCATGTCCCAGGGGCACAGGGCCCCTCCGTGGGGGAAACCAGCACCCTCATAGCTGCCCCCACCCCAGATGCCAGGCCCTGGTGATCTGAATGTTTCCCTTCCCACGGCTTCTAATCCCAATGTAATCGGGCCCCCAAACTGGAAAATCTGTATGGTGAGGCCCAGGAGGGAAAGAATTTGCTACTCACGCAGCCTGGTACACAGCAGTGGCCACCATGCACACGAACATCACGTAGAAGATGGGGTAGTCGAGCTGTAGGTTCCCTTGGATGGACAGGACCAGCATCCCAGCGACGGCCTTGACCGTCACCACTGTCATGGAACCTGAAGGTGGGGACCAAGGACATGCAGCAGCCTTAGGGAAATGCAGGGAGCAAGACCCTGAGAGTCAGCGACAACCCCAAAGGGCCCAGTGACCACAGTGGGTGGGAAAGCTGGGAGAGTTACCTGGGGATTTGCATGGATTGTTAGGTCTCTTTACCTCCCTCCTGCAAAGCAGGCAGGAGAACAAGATACCAACAGCTATTTCTAAATATCACTTCTTTTGTTCTGTTTGAGACAGGGTCTCAACTATGTAGCCTGGGCTAGCCTTGAACTCAGGGTGATTCTCCTGCCTCAGCCTCCCAAATGCTGGGATTACAGACATGTGCCACCACCACCTGTGGCTCCCAAATATCACTTCTGAGCTCCACTAGGAGTGGGCAAGAGTCCAGTTTTCTGAACCTGAGCACCCGGCATTGTGCCTAGAACATGGTGGGAGGCCCAAGGATCTTCGAACATTAGTCTCATGGCCATCACAGGAAGAGATGGGGGATGTGAAGAGCTTAATGATTATCACATTTTAATGCTCAGTAGTAGCATGTAGTTTTAAAAACATTTCTTTACTCTGTGAAGTCTCATGGTTTGGAACGCTGTATGTATGCACATATATTCCCAATACGTATGTGTGTACTTATTTCAAATTTAGAGTCTGCACTTATGTGGCTTGTCCATGATAAAACATGGACAGAAAATGTAATTTAAAAGGAGGAGGAGGAACTTACTGCATTTTAACACTTTATGCCTATGCACCACGGACCACTTGTTCTCCTCACCATGGAGACCATCACTTTCCCACAGAACAGAAACAGCTTCTGCGGTAAAGTGTCAGACCCCTGCTGAGCAGGACTCATGCAGCCCGCCTGTGCGATGGCGAAGCCCTGGTCCTGGCTGCATGGCTGTGTTCTGGGGTTCTGTCAGCTGTGAAGTCAGCTTCCCCTGCCAACAGCCCAGCACACACAGGGCTTCCAGGCCCCTCGGCCATGAGGCTACGGTGTCACAGCTCTGGTAGCCACTGAGAACAAGCCCCTGCCACTACTGTCCTCGCTACTCACAAAGAGAGGGTCCTTCAGAACCCATCCTTCCAGCCTGCTTTGAAAACCAAGTCACCAAGAAACAAAGGGCCGGGTCACACAGCAACACGGATGAGCCTCACACAGACCTACCCTGAAAGAAGCTGGTCACCAAAGGGCACCTAGTACAGGGTGTGACCAACATATATGGGGAATATTTAAATTAAAAATTATTGCTGTAGGGCTAGGGATATAGCTCAGTGGAATAAGCGCTTGCCTAGCAAGCGCAGGGTCCTGAGTTCGATCCCCAGGACCGCAAAAAAAAAAAAAAAAAAAATTATTGCTGTAAAAGACATACCGCCATTAAGCCTAAAAATCCACCCCCCTCAAATACACATAGCCCTCTGTTGGTGCCACTTTTTGAAGCAGTTTCATGATGTCCTCTTTCATAGTGGCTTTAAGAGGTGTGATCAAAAATACAGTGAATGTAGTTGCCGAACACCATCCAATGCAAAGACAGGCTTGTAAAAACATTCTGGTGTGTCCTCATCCACAGACCCTTATTCACTGGGTCTGGTACCATGCAACTTCTGGCTCTTCCCCACAGTGAAGAGGACCATCACAGGTAAATGCTTTGAATGGACTCAGGACATTGAGGGAGCCAGGACAGTATAACTGAAGACACCTGTGAAAGAGGACTTCCAGAACTGCTTCAGAAAGTGGCAGGGACGATGGGATGAGTGTGCTCAAAGCAAGGGGGAGCACTTGGAGGGAGGTTGATGGGAATGGGTCTAGTTTTTAATCACACCTCATACATGATCCCACTTCTCTAAGATGCTCAGAAAGGCGAGTCTATAGACAGGTGAGTGATTGCATGGGGCTGGGGCTGGGAAGAGCGGGCGCGGGCAGTTAATAGGCCCAGGGTTCATTTTGGCGGTGACAAAAAGTATTCAAAAATTAGAGTATGAGGATGCCTGTGCAACTCTGTGAATATACGAGAAACCATGGACTTGCATACGCTGAATAGGTAAATTTTATGGTACATAAATTCTACCTTGATAAAGATATTTAAAAAAAAAAGAACAAAATAACGCAAGCCTATGTTCAGTGACAGCCACGTGGTTTATGCCCAGTTGTACTGTGGAACTCCTTGGGGAAGACAGAAGAGAAATAACTCACGCTGGGCATTTGTGCTCATCTCTCTCACTCTCCTCTCTGCCCTGCCATCTGAGTGTTCTCATGTGCCCATTTCAAAAGTATATTTTTATTTTGTTTTGTTTTTTGGGACAAGGTCTTGCTATGCAGTTCAGACTGGCTTTGAACCCACTGTGTAGCCCAGGGTGGCCTTGAACTTGTGGTGGTCCTCCTGCCTTGGCCTCCTGAGTGCTGAGATTATTGGCCTGCGCCACCACACCCTCTCATGTGCCCATTTTTAGAGTGAGGGCAGTGTGGCTTGGAGGGAGAGCCTTTGGTGGGGGGGGTGGGGAGGACGACACCCAGCAGCCCTGTGCCTCCTCCTCCTGCTGCATTTAGCATATGAAACAACACACAGTTATGTCCCCGCCTCAACCCAACTTGGGAGCCATTTCTCCTACAGTCCCTGTCTCTCTAAAAAGGCAGAAAATCGAGAGGGCGTGAGCAAAATCCGCTGCTGCCTCTGGATTCCCTACCTCTGCTGCTGGGCATGGACTCCTGGGGGTGGGTGAGGGTGTTGACCTGAAGCGACCTCTGAGCTCCCCCGCCCCCACCACCAAGCTCTGCTCTACCCTTCCCCCGGCTGTCACTGCTGTTCCCCAAAGGGACTGCTGTGCGCACACCTTTCAGAACGGACAGGGTATTTGCTCCTTCGGGGCTACAGACACGGGCTCCTGGCACTTGGCAGGGCGGGGATTTGAGCAAGGCCTCGGGGAATGGCAGGAGCAGCCTCCGGACAGCAGGGAAGGAGCAACCATCCCGAGCTGGCCCCAAGCAGCTTCTGGAAACAAAACCTCCCCTTCCTTCTGGGGCGACTGCTGGTGGCCAAGCTCCAGCCCGAGACCCCGCTTACCAAGCAAGGCTGCCAAGAGGAGAACCACGACGATGTTGTTGGCGTTCTTCTCCTTGTAGAAGTACAAGAGCAAGCAGAACAGGACGATCTCCACCAGCTGCGAAGGGACGGGGGAGGTCAGGGGAGCCCGGCTGCGGATCTTGTCAGAGTCATGAACGCTGGAGGGGAAAGGGAGTCAGACCCCCTACATTTCCCAACGTGCTGACAGACGCAGAGGGAAGGGACGGCCCCTGGACAGCACCGAAGGAGACCCTATTCTCCTCTGGCTGGAACTCGGGTTGGAGACGCCGACCTCACCTTGCCTGGCTAGGTTAGCCAAGACACATCAGGCTGAGACCGCCTCTCCCCGCTTCACCGCTCTGGGGTATCCCCATTGGAATTGGGGTCAGTCAGGGAGGGAGAGGTCCTTTCCCTTTCCCCAACCAAAGCTCAGATGCAGAAGAAAGAAGAAGGGACTAGGAGTCTCAGAGACCTGGCTGAACTCGGGTCTGTCTCTGAACTTGGGTCTGTCTCTGAACTTGTCACGTGACCGTGGGCAAGGCCCTTAACTCCTGTGAACCTTAATTACGGCCTCTGTGAGACAGGGTAATAACTGTAAAACTCACAGGCCTTACTCAGAGCTTACACTTAATGAACGCTCGTTAGAGGCCAGGTACTGTTCCAGTCCTTTACATCAAACTTGTTACATGGGCTCAACCGTTTTATGAAGCAGGTACAATCATAACTCCCAGCTAAAAAACAGCAGAGCCAGGCTTTGAGCCTGGACAGCCTGGCTCTGGGCCGCATACTGTCTCCCTGAGGCCAGAGCCAGGTACCCAGGGTCAAGAGACCCACAATCGGGAGAAACCTCCTACATGTCCCGTCCCTCGTGCCAGGGCAAGCTGGAGTCTGAGAAGCTTCCCTGCCCCTGACATCAACAGCTCATCCTTTCTACCCTGAAAGGCCCAGACATTTGGCACGGAAAGACATTTTCCCCACGGAAAGCCAGTCCTGGCTCCCAGGGACAGTAAAGACATGGCAATGGCTCAACAATATCTGCCAACCCCTGCCCCCTCCCAAAGTTTATTTAGTATCAAAGAGAACGCAGAAGCATTAATTGGCAATCTGAAATTAAAAAAACCCCACAAAAACCCAATGTTTAAAATGCCTTAGAATTACAGGCCATAAAACACAAGCTGTTTTCATTTCCCCTTTGTCCCAGAGAGCACACATTTTATCTAGTTGTCTTTGTATCAGTGCTCACTTATGTACTGGGCCCTCCCTCCCTCCCTTCCACTCCCTCCCTTCCATACCGGCCCTCCCTCCCTTCCATACCGGGAATCGAACTCATGACCTTGAAGCTTGCCATGCAAGAGCTTGTGCCGCCAAGCTATATCCCCGGCCCTGGGCTGCTTTTAGTAACCATCATCTTCACATTTCATGGAGTTGGCATTATTATCTTTAATTGCAGGAGCATGAGCCATCAAACAGATAAGGAATCACTCACTGAACCCCTCCCTTGTACACACATCTGGAGGACCCAGTTTTGGGGCAATCCTCCAGGATTCTTCAATGAATGCTCGATTAGCACTTGGCAAAAGAGCCGAAGAGGCTGTGCCCAGGTTGGTGTCTCCAGATAGGCCACTGCCTCCTGGGAGCTCACCGCACTGATTCAGATCCCCAGTGCCTGGCACAGAGCAGACACTCAGAGTATCCCAGCCCGGTCTGGCCGCTCTGCCTCAGGGTCACGCTGGAGTGAGACAAAGCACTGAATCGTCCCTCAACATCTGCCACAGGCCGAGCGCCTCCCGTGCTAGTCAGGGACTTCAAGCCAAAACCCCAAGCCCGCACTTTGTGCCACTGTACAGAGAAGGAAACGGAGGGGAAAACCGCACAGCCACGAGAGCCGGGCCTCCCTGAGTAAGGCTGGCTTCGGGGCACGGCTTTCTGCGGCGGGTCTTTGGCTCTGTCCCGGGCACATTTCTCCATGCCCACAGGGAGCCTCTGGGGCTGTCGGGCAGCAAGGAAACGACACAGCTCCAGCCTGTGGGCCACATGAGTAAAAGGATGGCAGGTGCCTCTGGTACGAACAGGGTGTGGCTGTCACAGCAGATCAAAGAGTGAACACCTCTAGCAGCAGGGCCTGGGGAGGACAGTGGTACCTGGGGCCAGACAGTCCCGGCCTTCACATCTGGCTCTACTCTATAGGCTCTGTGCAAATCCACTGTCTCTCTGGGCCTCAGTTTTCCCACCCATGAAATGGAGAGAAAAACACCTACTATGTAGGGCTGTGGAGACACTAGAATAAGATCTAAAAGCACGGCCGGCACAGGGCCGGGTATAAGACAAGACTACACCAGCAGCGTGGCCAGACACCTTCGCTGTTTGCCTTCCTCGGTTTATGTGCAGACCCAAGAGAGGAGGTAACAGGGGGAGAGGGGGGGGACGACGACGCGGGCTGGGGCTCATGAGAACCCCGGGTGTCTCTTGGCTTTTGATCAGATTCCATCCATTGTGTGAGTGCAGAGAAAAATAACATTCTCAAGCTGTTTAAAATTGTACCTTCTTTTTCTTATCATAAACATTTTCAATGGTCGCTGTAGAACTTTTGGACAACATAGAAAGATGAACAAATGAAAATGGACCCCTAATTCCACCTCCCAAAGATGACCACACGGCAGTTCTGTCTGTCCACCCCGTCTTCCATAGATGGATTCTATTTACAAACCTTCACGTCCCTGCAAAAACATAAAACCTGGCACCCTGTGATACACGGTTCTAGACCTGGCTCGGGAAGGAGGGGAGTGGCATCTCCCTGTAACCTCTGCACTCACACAGGCGCCGTCTCCCGTCCTGGGCAAGAAGCCACGATTCACAGAACCTCTGATGCACCGCTGGGTCCTCGGGGTTCTGGGTCCTGGGCCGAGACCCCCCCAACTCCTGCCCTCTCAGGGAAGCACCGGGACCCCCTCTTACCATGTATAAGAGAAAAGGCCAGCTCACAAGGTGCTTGGTGATGTTCTCCCCTGTCATCTTCTCATGACTGTTGGGTGCAAATGTCACCAGCAGGTAGGTGCCCACGATAGCCAAACCGCAGCCAATGAAGGACAAGATGTAGCGCCCTGCAGGAGGGACAGGCCATCAGGGACCTGCCACGGGGACCAGCCCAGGCGAGGACAAACTCTTGGCAGGAAACAGCAGCCTTTTCATTCAACATATGGAGACAGTAATTCCCACACCAAGCTCCACACTATCATTTTGGTTGTTGTTTACTTTAAAAATGAAATGATCATTCTTAAGGTTATTTTCTTATTTTTTTGTCTTTTTTTGAGACAAGGTCTTGCTATGCAGTTCATGCTGGCCTTGAACTCACTTTGTAGCCCAGGCTGGTCTCAAACTTGCAACAACCCTCCTGCCTCAGCCTCCCGAGTGCTGGGATTATAGGAGTGAGCCACCACACCCGGCTCAGTCACTGGAGGGTCTCCTCTCTCTGACTGTGAACATTCTCACACATGTCCTCTGGGAAATATGCATGTGCATCTCTGCTGGGTACAAAACCAGCAGTGTAGCCCCTGGGACATTGGAAATGTGGAGTCTGGTTTGGGAATTACTATCAAACAGTTTTCCAAGTGCCTGTGCCAGCTTTGCGTGGTGGCACATGCCAGTAATCCCAGCACTTGGGAGGCTGAGGCAGGAGGGTCAATGTGAGGTAAGCCTGAGCTACATAATGAGTTGAGCTACATAGTGAGTTCAAGACCTGCCTGAACTACAGAGTGAGACTCTGCCTCAAAACAACAACAAATGAACAAAACCCAAAAAACAGTGGCTGTGCTTATTTACACTCCCAGGGGGAGAGTGTGAGAGATCTGGTGATATCCCTGTCCACATGTATGCTCTGTCTTTTCACTTTACTCTGACAGTGGGCTAGGGTTTAATGTGCACTTTCCAGGGGATGTTTATAAGCCGGAACCCCTTTATGGGTGAGCTGATACACCAAACGAAACTTAATGAGAGGCTCTCTTTAATGCGAGCCTCAGGCATATCTTTAAAAATTCCTCTCGTCCGTTCCCAACTGGCTATTTCCCTCACTTCCAAGGGAACAGCTGAAACACTGTCACTGTTCTGTCCCACAAACTTCCTGGAAACATTTGGGGTTCTGCCTCTCTCCTGGGTTCTTGTCACATTCTTAGAGGATTCAGTGAGGTTGGGAAGGGAGGAGTCTCAAGATATCCAGCCTGGCCCCAGGCTGTCTGAAAAGGGCTGAGAATTCTGAGCCACATATGTGATTATAGGCCTCTCTGGATTTTCCTTATTTGTTTGTTTGTTTATTTATTTTCTTTTTGAGACAGGGTCTCACTGTGCAGTTCAGTTCAGGCTGGCCTTGAGCTTATTCTGTAGCTCAGGCTCGTCTCAAATTTCCAAGGACCCTCCTGCCTTGGCCTCCTGAGTGCTGGGATTACAAGCGTGCGGCACCACGCCCAGTTGGATTTTTCGGAGACAGAAGTGACTAAATCTGTTTTATCCACTGTCTCCAGAAAAATGTCATGCCCTAGAATATGCCTTTTTAAAAAAAATTTCAGTAGTAATAGGCCTCATAAAGGTAGAAGGTGCTCAGAATTTGGTTGTTCAATTGTTCAGTAAATGAATGAGCCCAGTTAAACTCAACAGAGTAAGCTTCAGTTTTTGTCTTCAGTTTTCTCCACCTAGAAAGGGTCATACTCATTTCCACACCTGTGGTGTACAGCAGAGGTCTCGTGCTGAATGAATGCCAAATTGAATGGAACTTTAGGCAGGGTGGGCATGTACAGTTGTGCAGGTTGCTCACTGTCCAAGGGTACCTGGATCAAGGGGTGAGGAGGGTTAAAATCTAGCTTATGCTCAGTTCACTAAGGCTTGTGTCCACAAAGCTACAGAAGCCCAGAGGAGCCACCTTTTTCCAACTCATATAGGGCACTGCTTGGACTAGAGGGGCTTTCACTCCAGAACTACCTAGAGATGCGGGAAGGAAGAAAAATCTCTACAGTGGTCTCCAAATCAGCCCAAGGTTTCCTCCCACTCCCCCTACCCAATCGGGACACCTGCAGATCAGATCTTTCTCGGCATCACAGGTTTGCTGAGCAGTAGCCCCAAAGCCTCTGGTTCTGCTTTTCTTGATGTACGATTCTTTCCCATTTTGGCCTCTCCTTGCCCCAAGCAGATCTTGTTCTATACCAGTGATTCAGGACAGTGGTTCCTGATCCTGGCCAAGTGTCCACAACATCTTGGTAGGCTCTTCTCCCTGAAATTCTGTGTTGTATTTTTTAAGACACAGAACTGTTGAAGGCATTGCACAGTAAGCACCCAAAGTTCCACCACCTAGTTCCAAATTGGACATTTGGTTGTACTTGCTGTAGCAGGCACCCATTCATCTCTATGCCTCTACCCACTCACCGGTCCATCCTGTTTTTGGATGCATTTCAGATCAAAGTGTAGGCATCAGTATAAACCTCATCTGGGGGCTTTATAAGAATGTCACTGTCTGGCCCAGCCTCCAGCCTCAGAATCTCTGGGGCCACGATTACATCTCAACTCCTCAGCACGCTGGAAGGCCCAGCATCATGCAGTCCTTTGTGCCGTCCTACCTGCCTCTCCTTTCCCTTCACCCTTCAGCTACCTTGGCCTAACTGATACTGTATATACCAAGGCTGTCCTAGCCTCAGGGCATTTGCACCTGCTGCTCCCTCTGAGTGGCACACTCCGTCCACAGTAAGATCACCTTTCTAGAGCAGTCTGGGCAAAGTGTCCCCCTCCCCTTAATCTGCCAACAAGCATTGTATTTTCTCAGAAATATTCACTCTGATCTAAAGTCATTTTGCTTATTTGGCTATTGACTTATTTATTGTACCCCCTGCACCCCACACTTGTACCCACACTGGACTAAACTCTCTGTGAGAACAGGAACCCCATTTATTCTACTGCTGTCACATAGCACCTATGTTAGAGTGTGTCACTTAGTAGGTGACATAGGGGGAACCCTTCTTCCCCGTTTCTTAAGTTTCCATGTGGGACTCCATGAATGTAACACTTCTGCCTCTTCCTTATTGGTCCATGTTTTTCAATGGGTGGAGTTAATCTATCAAAAGTGTTCAAACACAGTGGCTTTTTGCTCTTTGCCCCTAATCTATGTAAAGCAGTATTTCTGGGAACATATCTCTCCTCTATAAAGTCAGATGTTTCTTACGTTGGGGGTATAACTGGCAGCTGGGGATTTATGAGGGTGAGTGGACTGTGAAGAGTCCTTTGGGGTCCATACCTGTGCTGCAGG
Organism: Dinomys branickii; assembly: GCA_004027595.1. Lineage (NCBI taxonomy): Eukaryota > Metazoa > Chordata > Mammalia > Rodentia > Dinomyidae > Dinomys > Dinomys branickii. The sequence goes on along the minus strand of PVLD010014524.1, from coordinate 5,023 downwards.
CCCAAAACCTGCTGGTATCAGTACAAACATCAGAACGTTTGGCCTCTGGGTTTTATTCCCATTACTTCAGACAGGGAAGGAATGTACCTTTGATCAGGCCTCCTAAAATGCCCATAGATGCTCAAGCATTCCTGACTGAGTAGAATGAATGGCTATCCATTCAAAAGAATCTCAGGTGATTCTGATCTCAGCCCAGCCTGGGACCATGGATGTGGGAACCCACTCTCAAGATCCTGGAGAAAGTGGCTCAGGAGGCAGAGGGTCTCTCAATCAGGAGAGCTGCATTTACAGTGAATAAAAAGCATGAGTATAAATGAAGTGTGCAAATCAATGAACTTACTCAGAAAGTCCTTAGGTTTCCATTTTTCTTTGATGAATATGATTCCTATGATGGCGCTAGCTGGAAAAAAAAATACACACAGGGAAAAGAAAGATGAAGTCACTGTCAGCTGCAGGGGTCCCTTTGCCCACGGCCTTTGGGTTGGCTCATCTACACCGGAACCTGCTACTTCCCCACCTCCGACGGTGCTCCCAGACCCTGTTCCTCTGTCTCAGGAAGGGGAGCCTCCTGAGCCTCCGTCCTAAAAGCCAGGAGCACTGTGTGGGCGTGCTGTTAGTCCTGCCTCACAAATGGGGGCACTGAGGTTGGAGGGGGTGAAGGACCCGCTTGAGATCATACGGCTCGTCGGGGAGGTGAGGTTTGAACCCAGGACTGTTGGACCAGGGCTCTCGCTCCTTCCATAGCAGTGCTCGTCTCTGACATCCCTGTTTTTTTCTTTCTTCTCCCTGCCTCTTCCACATTCACAGACGGGGCCAGGCTCCCTGTGGCCGAACAGGGCTGGCAGCACAGTGGACAGACCCAGCTTGCCAGCCCACTTGGCTTCTCTGGCTGTGTGCCCCTCCCCCTGCACCTCAGTTCTGTGGTCTGCGATGAAGCAGCGTGCCAGGTGCAGCTGCAGCAGCATAGACTCGGGACTGAGCAGCGGCATACACAGAAATGGGCCAGAAGATAGCCGCAGAAGGTGGACACGAGGCTCACTGATTGAATCACTGGCAGCTTGAAGTCAGCCACAGAGGGAGTGAATCATTCGCCACCATAGAAATCAGCAAACACTGAGTCAGGTGCTCTTATTCTCCTTTCCCTCTTCTCATCGCTTCTTGTCTTTACTTCCTCTTCTTCCTCTTCCTGTCTCTCTTTCTGGGAGACCGTTTATCAGCACAGCCCTGAGAATAACTACCTAAGCTACAGGGGCGACCACATAAGATAATATATGTAAGTCATCGGGCACAGGCTTAATGTGTATAACTGAATTCTTGCTATTAAAGTCCCTGGAGCAGTGAAAGATGAGTCATTAGTACTTCATGAGTGGCAGTTTTTATTTTCAGTATTATTTCAATATTATTTTCTGAGGGTAGACTAAAGAACTTGAAGGGCCCCTTATGTTCAGTGGCTCATATCTGAAATCTCATCAGTATAATTCAGTCTATTATTTTTCAGAATTTGGCTATTTATTAAAATTCAAGGACTGTACTGGGCATGGTGGCACATGCCTGTAATCCTAGCACTCAGGAGGCTGAGGCAGGAGGATCACTGTGAGTCTGAAATCAGCCTGGGCTACAAAGTGAGCTCAAAGCCAGCCTGAACTGCATAGCAAGATCCTTGATACAGTCTTTCTTTATTGATTAATTGATTGATTGATTGAGCTGGGAATTGAACTCAGACCTTGCACTTGCCAGGCAGGTGCTTATGCCACTGAGCTATATACCCACCCCTGAGACCCTGTACCAAAAAAAAAAAAATCAAGGACTCATATTGAAAGCACTAGACACTCAACCACTAATTCTTCACTGTGAGTAACGGTCCCAGGGCCCCTTGGGACATCCCAGAAATGGGTGAAGCAGAGAAATACGGGTACAAATCTAATTTTCCCTAGTGGCTGAGCATTAGTGCGAATGCAGAACATGGGCCAGAAGACAACAACAGAAGGCCTTCATGAGAAGCATTTAAGTTTCACTTAAGAAATGCTGGGGGAAAAACACAGCATACCGGGCACGTGTTCACCTCGTAGGCTTTCAGTTTGCCAACACTAGGCAAAAGGCAGAGGAGGGTCTTACAACAGGATCAGAGAAAGCAAATCGGTTTCCCGTTTGCCAACTCCTGCTCGCTGAAGCTCTGGGGATTTTCAGGCCCCCCCAGGCTGGCTCAGGAGGACAGTTAAGCCCCAAGGGGGAGTCAGTTGCTGAGCTGTGCCTTGCCCATGCTTTTGCTGCAGTGGGAGAGGCTCTCTGAATGCCAAGGAAGGGTCAGACTCCCATGCGCCATTCTCCCTTAAGAGCAGGGAAAGGGCTAGGGATATAGCTCAGCAGCATAAGCGCTTGCCTGGCGAGCCTGAGGTCATGAGTTCGATTCCTGCTACCAAAAAAGGAAAAAGAGCAGGGAAGGACTAGGCAGGTCATGCTTGCTGGCAAAATGGAAGACACCCTTTCAGAGCAAGTTTACTACGCCAGCTCCTGTGTATAGAAAGCTACTGTTCACTAATCACCTAACACCTTTTTTTTCTAAGAATTTCTTTGAATTCTTTCTTTTTGTTTAGAGACAGGGTGTCACTGTGCAATTCAGGCTGGCCTTAAACTCACTATGTAGATGAGGCTGGCCTCAAACTCACAGTGGCCCTCCTGCTTCAGCCTCTCAAGTGCTGGGATTATAGGCGTGAGCCACCATGCCCGGCTACTTTTTTCAGATTCTGTTTATTCTGTGATCTCACGGACATTAAAGAGCCTTTGTATTTTGGCTGGTCCACATGCTCTGAAACACTGGGTCAGCAATGGTGGAAATCAGAAAAACAGCAGGCGAGAAAGGAAATAATGTTATTAAAATGCTATCAGTGGATATAAATAGATCAGAAAGAACTGAATGTGCGGGTCTTAGAGGCACACGAAATCTGAATCCTCTGCTTAGCTCATCTTGATGGTGTGAGGAAGGTTATTCTCTTTTCTGATATAGCAATAAAAACAATTCTGATAAACTTCCTGAATCTTAAAATCTTCCAATAAACTTGCTGAATCTCTCTGTTTCTGGAGCCAGAGAGCCCAGTTCATATCTCTCAGTACGATTTTGGGGAAGTTACTCCATTGCTTTGTGCCTCAGTTTCCTCATCTGTAAAATGGGCAGCATGACTGTATGTCCCTGGAAACCCTGCTGGGAGGGTTAGAGGAGCACTCACAGCGGACCTGGTGTGATTAAACCTTTGGGGTGTTAGCTGTTCATTTACTCAGTGCCTTTGATCCCGAGACAACACTGGGCACGCATGCGATACATCCCGGGAAGAGTGGGGCCCCTTCTTACCTATCACTGAGACTGCGCTGAGAGGCACAATTAGAGAGAGCGGAGCGAAGGCGTAGGAGGCGAATACGCCCAGCTCGCCCAGCAGCATCAGGAACAGGCCCAGCCACCATGTCTTGGTCTTGAAATAGGCCCGGGCATCCTTGGAGCCTGCCAGGCGGATGTGGCAGTATTTCTACAGAGACAAGAAGGAATGCAGTTTGCCCAGGTGTTTGGAGAAAAAAAAAATGCCATGAAGCGCAAGTGTGCTCGATCTACACCCACTTTAAATATGAATACAGTTAGACCCGCCAAGCTCTCTGCGGAGTCCTTTTGCAGAGAAGGGTACAACAGTAGCCATCGAAAAACCAGCTGGTTATTCTAGGACAAGTTGTTCTCCAGCTGGCTAAAAAACCTTAAAACTTCCCTGGGGAGACTGGCAGAATGACATACCCGGGCCTGACTCTCAGACGAGCTCAGGAGAGGTGTGGGCAGAGCCTGGAGATGGGCATTTCTAACACGGGTCACAGGTGAGCATGGTCTGGTGTGCGGACTGCGGTCTGAGGAGCCCCACTTCGGCAGGCCCTTGGATGACCTCTCCCTCTTGCTGCAGCCCCCAGGCGTCCACACACGGGGGATGCCCACTCAGCTCCTTTCTGTTGGAAGCTGGCAGCTCCTGGGGGGAGTGGTGAGCCCTGCCCTTCCTGGGGCATACACGTGGCTCAGGCGTGGCCAATATTTTCTTTTTTCTGGAAACGTGAACTTGGGACACAGAAACCAAGGTATAAATAAAGAAGACAGGAAAGTCAGGTTGACTCAGAGGCCAAGACTGCAATCCAGGGAGGGTCATGCCATGGCCACGGGGACGCAGATAAATGGGCAGAGAAGTTGGTCTGTAGAGAGAATAGAATGAACCAGACAGGTAGCCACGGAGCCACACCTTTGGGAAACACACAGATACACATATGCACGCGCGTACACACACACACACACACACACACACACACACACACACACAGAGCAGTGAGGTGCACAAGGCCCCCATGTATGAACACACACATGCATCCACGGGGATTGGGTCTCCTGGCTGCTCCAGGCAGGCAGGGCAGCTCCTGGCAGCAGGAGGCTGGGTAGTGCAGGTGGTAGGAAGCCAGCCGGTGTGCTGTGGGATTTATCCTGTTAGTGGGCGTCCAGTCTTAGTTTGGGCTTCTCAGAAGCAGTCCCTGAGACAAATGCATGGGAGCAGGTAGTTTCTGTGGGAGATGCTTCCAGGAAGTACAAGTACAGGCAGGAGAGAGTGAGGCAGAAGGAAAGGAAATCAATGAAAGGTGCGTTCCTGAGCAAATGAGTCCCATGGGCACAGTAGTGCAGGGCGCTCACCCCACAGGCTGGAGCTGCCTCCAGGGGTGTCGTCACTTCCTCCCCCCCAGACGCACCTGCCTGCAGAAAACCAGTTACTTGATACCCTCCAGAGAAGCTCCTGCAGCTGCCAGCTTGTCCCAAACCACAGCTGTGTAAACACAGCTAGACCCAGGGGCTGCGGTGAGCAGCTGCAACCTGGAGGCATCTAAGTATGGGGCAGGGCTGGAAGCAAGGTTGAAAACTAGGACAGTAGCGGCAGCCTGGCAGCACGGCAAACAGGAAAGGGTGAGAGGCTCACTAGAGTCACTGCACAGCCAGAGAGGGAGAGGGAGAGGAGGA
>PVLD010014523.1:0-52025 GCA_004027595.1 Dinomys branickii | reverse complement strand
AGAGGATCAACTGTCTGACTAAATTTGCATGTCTGTATATGGGTCCATACATCTACAATTCGAAGATATCAATGGATAAAGCAACAGCTACTGTTGAGACCATATCACCTTGTCTATAGATTAGTTGTGATTGTACTATTTTCTATGATAATGGGTGTCTGTTTGTCAATATGTTTTTGTACTTTTATGTTTCTAAAATTAAAAAAAAAAATTCTTATTACAATGCCTGAATTTGAAAATACAACTGAAGGGATCACAAATCAAAGATTCAGATGATGTCTAGAAGCTGCACAAGATAAGAAAATGAAATCTGTGGAACTTCCAAATTGTCTGGGAAAAAAATCTCTGCTTGTACCTTGAGTTTAAAGTAGAGTTTTGAAATCAAGGGATTGAGGATAAAGGGAAGGATGGTGACTCTTAGACAACAGAAGGTCAAGTAAAAATACTGAAGCAGTGTGCTACCAAGTTGAATGAGTATTTGAATAATAAAGTCACTCAGGATAACTGAGGTACTTACAGAGAAGGCGAGAACCAAGAATACAGCTGGACTCCAAATTTCCATCAAATAAGCTTTAGTGGAAGACGGGTAGCTCAAATGGCAAGAGCTTCCAAAAGCAAGATCTTTTTAGAAGAAAAAGAAGTAGGAGGAGGAGGAGGAGGAGGAGAAAGAAGAGAGAAGAGAAGAAGAAGGAGGAGGAGGAGAAGGAGAAGGAGGAGGAGAAGAAGAAATCATTTAAATAGTATCTATGACCTGGGTAAAGGGCTATAGTGACTTCCTAACTTCAGATGCATCAGGAAATGAGTTTTGGTGGTGATATGAAAGTGCATACAAATGTAGTTTTAACCATGCAATGCAGAGTATCTATGGCGAGACCAGACACAGATCAAGAAGCATCAGGAAGAGCTGTATAGTTTTATGATAGAGTTCCCCATGGCAAGCATAGCTATACCACACAGGGCCACATGAGTAAACACAAGGATAGGCCACAGGGGAGAAAATGAGGAAACAATGGGCAAGCACGTTTTTTGTGGTTTCCAAAGGAAGGACGAAGCAAGCAGAGGACTGTGTACACATCTAGGATTGGCTAAGTTTAGTAAGTTCAGCAGGTTCTGGAGCTCAAGGACTATCTCAATCTTCCTTCTGTCCCTTGGGACAATTGGAGGTGAAGGATATAGAATCACAACTTGATATAGGAGGTGAATTGGCTGTAGATTTAACGGGCTGTTAAAAATGGGAAAATGGCTGGCTTCCAGCCAGGACCTCAAAGTTGGGTCAAGATAACACTGCAAATCAAAATCTATTTCAAAACTGTATTAATTGTCCCATCATTAACAAATCCATCAAACTACTCCTGTACATTTTTTAAAGAAGAGAATTTTTCTCCAGTATTTTGGATTTCTTATGTAGATATTATATTTTTACAGCAAGGGTGTCCCCTTGATGATGCATAGAAAGCAAAAGAGTCCTACTTCTTTATCCTTTGAAGGTAATTGTTTTCTGATATCGTCATGCATTTCTCCCTTCCTTAGCATTCTAGTAGCATTTTAAACCAGGTGATAGGCAGCCTAAGGATCGGAGGGAGAGTTCTCCCTGTGATTTGTATGGTCAAAATGTATGAGATCCATTACTTTAACCTCCATCACCCATTAGAAACCAGAAGCACCTACCTTCTTTCACTGCATCTCCCAGACTATGATGTTTAATCAATACTGGCGAGTTTCTGCCCAGACTCTTCTTAACTAATTGACTGTCCTATCCCCAGTGAGAATCATGGGCAATCATAGAATCTGCCCCACTCAGTGATTCTGTGTTTTGAGAGCCCAAGTTTCTCTCAGGCTGAGACCAGCATCCTCGTCTGGAAGCCTGAGCCCACCATCTCCAGCCAGTAAATCAGAAAGCATTACTTCAATAATCCACACAGGACGGTGTGATTTTGAAGATTTAAATATCTGTATTTGCAACTGTTTTTATTCATAGTTTAGAATTATAAAAGAAATATGAATTTCTCCTGATGTAAAGGAGCTCAGAACATATGAAGACTTGGCTAGCTTTCTGGAAGATGCAAGGGAATACCTGTACTTGCTACACATATGTTAGGAAGAAAGAATGTCTTTTAAAAAACACATTTTTCTCTCTTTAAATATATTTTCTCTTAGTGTGCATTGATTTTACAAAATAGTGGGTATCAGAGTGTATTTTCAGACCTACATTTAACACGCTTGCATCCTACCTGTTCCCTCATTACCATGACGGTACATTCTTTCCTCCACTTGCTTTCTTCTCCTCATGTTTAATAAGTCTATATTCTACTTTCATGTTAAATACCTGCTGAAAAAGAAGAATCATGTTTTAGTAAAAAACAGACCGAAGTAACATTACCTTAGCACATATGTTAACATGCATTATAAAGTTCATCTAACATCTAGAAAATATATTGCATGGTCCAAACAAGTCAAAACTGTCTTAAATGTGGCTTTTAGAGCTCTATGAAGTTAGAAAATTATTATCATTGTATTACATAAAAGCATTTTTCTAGGAAGTTAACTCTTAGCTATTTAGCTCAGATTCATGGAAAATAGCATTCCCTTCAGAATGGATTGCAGTTGGAATTGCAGAACACAAAAACCAGGTAAGTATGTATGTTTTGTTTAAAAAACTGTATGTAATTGTTCCATTTCCTTTATTTTTAAATCATTTTAAAAATAAAAGAAGGAAAACATAATACAGACAGACAGCCATTTACAAAATAGCATAAGAACAATACAAACAATACAGAGATACAGACAAAGTGGTAAGAAATTAACAATGGTTGCTGTATTATATACTGATATCTTCAAAGTAGTTTCTCAGGAAAACAGACATACAATATTGATCAAAAAAGTAATCATTAACTGTCCCTTTCAGTAAAGCAACAGAAGACAGTACCACCATTAGCTATCCTGTATATACACACATACATGATTTCCCCTTCTTTCCCTTCTCTTTTTTGCCCTTTACTTTTGAGCATTTTCCTTTCATTTCACAATGTCTATCATACCTCCTAGTGGGTACCCTCAGTTTTTTATACTAGTGAGACAATACTTTGCTTACACATACAGGTCTGATTTATTTCACTTATGAGTATGGTCTCTAGTTGTGACCATTTATCTATAAAAGCCTTGCTTATCTTTCTTTATAACTGTGTAATATTCCATTATATAAAAGTACCACAATTTTTTTCTATCCATCCCTCAATGGATGGACATTTGGGTTGCTTCCACAATTTAACAATTACAAATTGTGCCAATATTAACATGGGTGCACATATATCACTGTGATATGATGTTTTCAGATCTTCTGCGAAAATACCCAGAAGGGGAATAGCGGTTGAGTGGGACCTCTGGACCTAGTTTGCTGAAGAATCTCAAACTGATTTCCACAGTGGTTTCACCAGTCTGTATTCCCACCAGCAGTGAAGAGTTCCTATTTCTCCACAGCCTCGTCACAATTTGTTATTTGTTGATTTCTTAATGGTACCCATTCTTACTGGGGTGAGGTGAAATCTCAGTGTTTTAATCTGCATTTCTCAAATGGCTAATGCTATTGAACATTTTCTCTTGCATTTATTTGCCATTTGTATTTCTTTACCTGAGAAGTGTGTATTCATCTCAGCAGCCCATTTTTGGATGGGGTCTTTGAATTTGGAGGGGCTGTTGTTTTTTAATTCTTTATATGTTCTAGACTGAAGATCTTTGTCCAAGAGACAGTCAGCTAAAAATTTTTCCCAATTTGTGGGTTTTCTTTTCATTCTACTGGTGATTTCTTTAAATGTGCAGAAACTTTTCAGTAGGGTGAGATCCCAGTTGTTGATTCTTTGAAGTATTTCATGGGCAGTTTAGTTTTTGTTCCTGAACTCTCTGCCTACCCCTATGCCTTCAAGGTTTTTACCTACTTTCTCTTCCAATATATTTACTGTTTCTGTTTTAATACTGAGATCTGTGATCCATTTTGACTTGAGTTTCATGCATGGTGATAGACTTGGTCTATTTTCAGTCTTCGCCAGTTGGCAAACCAATTTTTCCAGCACCATTTATTAAAGTAGCTATTGCTCTTCCAGTGAGTTTCCATTTGCTTTGAAGAGATGTCTCAAGTTGAATAGAAAGAGAACAATGGTATTTTATGGTATATTATGTCTAGGCTGGTGACCAAGAGTGCATATGGACAGCAGAGTCCAATTATTACCCTCAAAGAATCTTCAAACTTTTGGGCATAGTAGTGGTGCACGTAATCCCAGCACTCAGGAGGCTGAGGCAGGAGGATCACTGCAAGTTTGACCAGCCTCAAACAAAGTGAATTCAAATCCAACCTGAACTGCATAACAAAACCCTGTCTCAAAAGAGACAAAAAATATCTGAGAACAAACAAATCACCTCAGTCACTATAGAGGACAAGAACAGTGAGCTGGGGGAACTGGGAGAACTGTGGCTGCAGAAGTACTGCTCAGAGACCAAGTTTTCACATCAACCACTAGGGTTTTACCATCCATCCTGTGAAATGGAGTACTGGTTTCCTGAGTACATTTTGTAAAAGGCCCAGTGGAGATACTTGCTATGCAGTGTAACATAATTTGCCCTTAGTTGAAGCAAAAGCTGAGAAGGATCAGAAAGGTAGGAACTTTTAAGACATTGCTCATTCTAACTGACTTTGAACTTTAAAGTCTGTTTTTTCCAATGATAACAGGATCTACAGTGGAAGATCCAACCTAGAAATCACAACTTGAAATGCCCATCCAGATGGAGTCCTGCAGAAAATGAAATATATTTTGCAGAACAAAGCAATGGTCAGAGAAACGAAACCATGTCAATACAAAGGACAAAAAGTGGATAATCAGAATCTCTCTTCTTTTCTCTTCAGTTCCCTTTCCCTCCCATGACTCAGGTTTTTGTCCCAAAGCATGACGTACACATATCAGTGAGATGAGCAGAGGATAGCATGGAGGTCTTTTGGTTAGGATGAATACCTTTCAGTGTAACACACGCATGCATAAGGTAAAAGAATGAGCCAGTGCTGATGGAGGAATTGTGTGTCTGTGATATGTGGGTCAGAGCTTACAAAATCAAAACAAGTACAGATGAAAAAGGTTATCTCCCTCCTTTCTGATTCAGAACATCTACTTAACGTCTCTTCTCACATGGATTATAAATTTGTTGAGAGAAGTTGTCTCAGACCTCATTATTTCTAGCAACTTACACTTACGGGCACATAATACAGGAACTGCTGTTTAGTAAATGTAATTGTGTGTTTGTCTGGGTGTGTTGTTGCTTTCCACTAACTAGCATTTAGCATAAATTAAAAACTTTTTTTCAAGTAACTGATATTCGTGTAATTCCAAGTGTCCCTTTTTCTAGGCCATTGAAAACTTTCCCAGCAAGTTACCACAGCCTTGTCTAGCTACATTTCAAGTACTTCATTGGCAAAAATCATTAAGAATGACTCATTTCTCTAATTTTTCCTTTCCAGGGCAGCTGCTACTGCCAAGCTGTGGCAACTGTTCTGATGGTGTTTTTACATGCTACAGAGAAGCAGAGTGGAAACTAATTTTTGGTGACCTATAATTTTATAATTTGTATTTAGGAAAAACAATTCATTTTCAAACTTCCTCTCCTTCCAGGAGCCTCAATTATTTCAGCCTGTTGGCAGACTATGTTTCCTTTAAATGGAACAGTAACATTTTTCTCTGAAGAAGAGAAAAGGATAGTGGATTCATCACAAATAAAATGTAGATTCATAAAAGATCAAAGCTAAGGCATGACATTGTTTGACATCTAAGTCCACAAACTTTGTGGGGTTGAGTGCCTTGTCCTCTAGTAAAATGCAAATACGAATATGCTTTGTACAGTGGGAAAACTCAACAGGACTCCAAGAGGTACTCACAAGGAGAGAGGTGTCAGACTGTTTTGATATTACCATGCAGAGCGTAATCTTCATATATGGACAGCATTTACATGTGTAAAAATATGTTTTATATACACTGTCTCTTTCAGGTGTCAGGCCAGTCCCACGAAATTTACATCTTCACATTATTCTCAGAATGAAGTCTAGGAAGGTAAAATAGTTCGTAAGTGGAAAATCTGAAACTCGAACACAACACATGTGTTTTTAGTTCTTTATCTAGGAATGATGTCCAGAGTTCCAGATTTTGTCAATTTTCTTTGGTGAATACAAATCTGCTCCCTGTCATTCCTAATCTTTCATGCACAATGGCCATAATCTTTCCCTTCACAGGTGATGACATTATTGCTGGCCTATTCTCCAAGACCCAAGACATACTTCGTGTAGAATAATGTTAATGAGTTAAAAAAAAATAAACCTATTCTGCCTACCTGGTGTTTTACTGAAGTAGTCAAAAATTCAGTTGCAATAGCAACAAAAATGGAACAATAATTGAATAGAACAATGAAAATAACTGAGAGAAAGTCACTTGTTCAATTTGTCACCAAATATTTGCCAATTGTCCACTTCCATAGTAGTTAAATATTTTGTGCCACTTGAGTTACCAAGAAGGAAACACATTTCATTCTAACTTCTGTAACATTGTTATTATATGCACAATGACATGCACATAAAATTTAGCAGAAATAGTATGAGAAATAAATACAGTAATGTTACTGTTAGTTGAGGATATATTACATGTCTAGAAAAAAATGACCACTTAACTTATATAGACATAATAATTGAATTTTACAGCTGAGGAATCTGAATCTCAGAATATGTAAGTTGCTCAGATGAACAAAGTTTAACATTTTTGGTAAATCCAATTGTCTCAGTATAAGGCTAACACCTTACAGGAAGAGCAATGGAAGAGATGATGTGTGCTATTATTTGTAAGATTTGCATTTTATCAAAATCTCTTGTTTTCCAAAATTTAAAAAGAAAACCAACTTTACATAACTACCGTCAGTCAACTTTGACTTTGGCATTTCCAGCTCCATCCAATCCTTATGTTAAGTCACCAGATACTTGTGTATTTAAGTGGGAGCTACTGAGTGGCTGAAGTGAGAAGATGTTTTAGCTTGCAGGCAGCCTGGGGAACACAGCAAGACTGAATAAAAACATTATTAGATACACTAAATTTCCTAAAACTTGACGTACTTATGGATATTTCATGTACTTGGGATATTATATTTTTATTTAAAAATATTTTACTTGAAACAATAGCAAGTTATTGAAATCACAGGTAAAATACTTTGACTTTCTATATTACTTGGTAACAACTTAGTGGTATCATCTCCTGCTTCAAATTCTGGATAGTTTAATGCTTTTTCCTGTTAAAAAAAAGCCATTTTTCCATGTCTAGAGACTCTGAGCTATGGCTAGCAGGCCAACCCTACTTGCTCCTTGCTTTTGTATATAAAGTTTTATTAGAACACAGCCACATTCTTTTGAATACATAGTGTACAAGACTGGTCCATGCTTTAATAGCAGAGGTGGTTATAAAAGTATAAACACCATATTCTCTTCCTGGTGTAGGAACCTGAAAGAATAAGTAAAACTCAAAATGTACAATAGATGATAGGAAAGGGAAAGAAAGTGCTCAAAGGAAGGAATGAGTGGGATCAGGGAAAGAAGAAAAAGTAAGGAGGGCAAAAAATAGATCTATGTCTATATCTATATCTATATATGAATAGCTGTGGTAACTGTACTGTTGTTGTCTAATGGTATATTAAAAGGAACAGTTAATGCTTAAATTTTTTTATGTTCTAACCAATTTTGCATGCTTATGTCTGGTAATCTGAGCAACTGATCTGAAGGCAAAAATGTGCAATGGAAGTACCATGATGAATTCCTACCATCTTGTCAGGTGTAACTCTGTATGATCTCTAATGTTTTACCTAATAATTATTTCCTTATTCTCTTTAATGGTTTGAACAATCTTCCATTCTTACATCTGGTGATCTAAGCAACATATTTGAGGGTAGCGATATGTAATATAACAACCACTGTTAATTTGTATTATTTTGCCTTGACTTGTTATCACTTTAAATGTTCTTGCTCTGGTTTGTTTATGTTTATGATGCTGCTATGCTGCCATTATTCTTCTCTTCCCCCATCTACTACTGTCTTTCAAATAAAAGCTTCAGATAAAAAAAGTTGCGTGCCCTTTAAAGCCTAACATATATGCTCTCTCAATCATTATAAAAACACTTAACAACTCTTGTTCCACATAGCATAATTCAACTATTATCCAGAAAATTAATACTGCTGTGTGATTAAATTTAATCAGAAGATCCCTATCAAGTGCTCCAGAAATGTCATTTAAAGAGTCAGTTCAGAATCTCCAGTATCAACCCATGGTTATGTCTCTATATCCACTGTGAAATGGCTTCATGAAAACCTTTCCTTGACTTTCACGACATTAACACTAGAAGATTTCATACCAGATATTGCATAGAGTAGTCATAACTTTGAGGGAGTTTTCCCTGATGTTTTCTTGTAATTAGATTCAGGTTATCGATCATTCACAGGAAATCACAGATAGATGCACCTACCAGGCATTTCCCAGTGCACACTTGTACCGCTGCATGCTGGGGTTTTGTAGGACTATTGATGATACTGATTTTGACTCCCTGACTAAGGTGGTGTCTAAAGGCTACTCCATGTGAGAGTGCATTCCTTTCTTTATGTTCACTAAATATTTTATATTTTTGATAAGGCCTTTAGAATATGCTCAGTAATTATAGTGCACTAATGTGTGTGTGTTTATGTGTGTGCATGTGTGTGTGCGTGTGCGTGTGTGTGTGTGTGTGTGCGCGCATGCACATGCGGTTAATGTTTGGTAAGCAGAGCTTAGTCCTCAATTTACTTTGTCAAGAAGTATTTGTCCTTATATGAGAATTATATTATATCCAAATCCTCTTTAAAATTAAAAAGAAACTAGTGTGACATTTTTGATATTGAGACAGGATTAGGCAAGAGGTAAGAAGACTGAAATATTTAACCACTATGTCATTTAAAGAATTCCTTAAACTTCTTTGAGAATGTTTTCAGATCTTTATTACGTATAGCCTGTGAAAATGACATGACTGCATACCACTATAAGTCTACATAAAACCTTATGTAGTTGGGTCGATGTCTTCTGTGATGTTTTATCTCTTATAGATCCACTGTAACATCATTCCTCATCTACAACAGATGCTTTGAAATTATTTGTTAGAGTGAACAAATGAATGAATAAGGGAATAGAGAAATTTTAAGACTGCCCTTATAAGACAGCATAATGCCCTTTGAATGACTACCTCTATTTATTTAGAAACTAGATGTTGTGCACAACTCTGATAGTCATTGAAACACTCCTACATAATTAAAAATATTGGCTCATAAAAACATAAACCTAGAAAGGCCAATAAGTCAATATTCTTTTAGACTGTGTCTTCTACATTTAAAATAAGAATTAATTTCAGAAAAACAAAATTACATCATTTAGTACCATGTACAACTAAAAAAAACACTGGAGAAATAGTTTTTAAGTGAATTCACCATCTTACAGTTGCATAAAAACACAGTTTGAAAGGTTCTAGACAGAAAGCCAAACAGAAACATAGGTGTACACTGAACTATACACCCTGAGACATTCGACTGACAGAAGCCATCCTTGAGTGCAGGAGCTGTTAAATACACTGACCAGCTTTGTAGAATTGTGGCTGAAGTCCACACACCAAAAAATGGGCCTAAATATGTAGGTATGCATGTATGTATGTATCTATCTATATGTAGTCTGTCAAATATATTTTAAATTTATTGTTTCCACTTAGTTTCCAGCCCAAATCAAAAACAATATTGGAAGAAAACCAATGCACTGGGTATTTTCTTTCACTTCTGCTGTGTTTCGTTCAACTGTGAGCTAAACTGGAATGAATTCCAATGGCTTTGAGAGGATTAGGTTAAGATATAATCTTAAAATACTTAATAAACATAGGGAAATGGAACATATAACACCCAGCCAGGAGTCCAACTGACTTGTCCTCCAAGTGCCCCCCATGCTCAGCCTACAGATGTGCCGAGGACAGATCCACAGATTTGATTATACTATCCCTCCATTTCCCTGACCACAGAGAGAGAGATTTCGCCGGCCTGTCTCAATGCCAATCCAAACAATGATATGACTTACCACTTACAGCCATGGCATGCATTCCTCATCAGAAGGCTTCATGAACAGGAGCTCATTAATCAAGCAGTCATCCCGAGAGGCAGGGCTGAGGTAGGATCTGAGTTTGGAAGGCATCCGGAAATGCCAGGTGCAAAAGCATGAATTTACGGACTCATCCACCAGTGTCTGGGTGTTAAAAGGGCTTTCCAAATAACTACTTTAACAGTCCAATTCTAGCTTCTGCATCTCTAAAGAGTTCAGTCCTTTCCTATCAGCTCCCAGACAGATCCTAACCTTTGCCTTCAGACAGACATCTATTTGAAATCCATCTTGGTTAGCAGAAATTAAGTTGGTGGCTTTGGGCAAATTACTTAAATTTTTTGATCCTTAATTTTCTCATCCATAATAAAACAGGGATCTTTATTATCTGTCTACTGTTGTTGAGAAAATTCTATAAGATGACACATGCAGAGAACTTTGCAGGGTCAAAATACACTGTTTCTATTAATCCCTTGAGAAAAGAATGTGTTTTAACTCTTTTCCTCAAACACTCTAACTTTTCTGTTATTTTGGAAATGTGTCCTCATTATCATATCCCCTCTACTGAGTTCTTTTTCCATAGCATTCCATTTGTGTGTGTGTGTGTATGTATCTATGCAAATATAATCACTTTACTGTATGTATATCAAATAAATCAAAGACAATCACAAGTCATTTGATTCATTTTTAAGAAAATGTAGTTATATTATTTTCACGAATCAGTATTTCTGCTCTTGCTTTCAGAGAAATCAGCTCTGAGTGCAACTACAGAGAGTGAGTAGGATCAAATGACTGGCCCATATCTCAAAGGAGCCCAGATTGGCCCCTCTAAGCCATGGGTCTACCTGTTCCCTCATTAGAAGCCACCATTCATGGAATATTATCTATAAGGAGGAGAGACAGAGGGTTATGAATTACTTGGATCATTTGATATCTTATGTAAGTTGGCAACGTAATCAATGTGCTTGGCAATAAGAAGAACTGATTTCTAACTCC
Organism: Dinomys branickii; assembly: GCA_004027595.1. Lineage (NCBI taxonomy): Eukaryota > Metazoa > Chordata > Mammalia > Rodentia > Dinomyidae > Dinomys > Dinomys branickii. The sequence continues at coordinate 40,863 of PVLD010014523.1, read as the reverse complement.
TTAGCCAAAAAAACTGAAATCATTTAGATGTGTAATTTCTCCAACCTCCATTGTCCTGCATCTAAACTGTAAGCATATGAGAGATATTCTTCAGAACTTTAAAATTACATAATTCATCAATAATCAAGGCATACTTTAAAACATATAGTACTAGACATTATAGGTGTAGTTTAGAAACATAAATGTCACTGTAAATTTTACTTGCAGGAATATCATGCTTCATTTCCTACATATGCATGTACAAATATATTTCAAAAATACATCTCAGCATGCTTTTTATACAATACAGGCCCTTGCTATTTATGTGCTGGCCCCTGTAGTATGCAAGTGTTTTTCATTGAAGTCTTTACATGAAAGATCATGACTACATACTGAGGAATCCATGTGAGTGCACTACCAGTTTTGAAGCTGATAATGCCATGTATTTGAGAGTGTGAGTGTGTTCAAGATTGTGAATGTGTCATTTTTTCCTTAGAATTCAATCACTGCTATAGTGAGATGAGTATCTCCCGAAAATTTATCACTATTGCTGGGGATTTCATAATGTATCCTTATGTGGAAGTAAACTATGTGGATATAATTAGTTTATATAAAATGATGTGATCCTAAATTAAGTTGAGATTGCAAGTCTAATGATTAGTGTCTCATGAGGAGATATGAGGAGAAAGAGATACAGACACACAGGGAAGCAAACAATGTGATGAAGGAATCAGAATGGGAACATGCAACCACAAATCAGAGAATTTCAAGGGTTTTCAGCATCCACAAGACACTAGGAAGAGGCAAGGGAAGATTCTTTCCTAGCATTTTCAGGGAAACATGTCACTTGGCTTCTGATTTCTAGATTCCGTAATTCTAAAGAATAATTTTCTGTTGATTTAGAATACTCAGGTTGTTGTGTTTTGGTATAGTAGCCCCAGGACTCTACCACATCTTCTAGGATACAGAAATTTCAGTAGCACAGATTATCCTAGACCATGGGGAGTATATGGAGACTACATGATGAGTGATTTAGAGAATTTATTCTTTCTTTCCACAGTTACTTATTCAAGTGATTGACATGACTTAACTTACATTTGTAAGAGGCAATTAAACAGTGGAATAAAGTTGAAGGGAAGAGAGCCAAAGCAGAAACTATACAATAATTTAGGAAAATGAAATATGGTGGGTGGGTAAAGATGGGTGGAGGTGAAGGTGTAGATCTGTGCTGGAATTATAAGTACTGGTGTCAAGCCATTGGGGAAGGTGGATCTGCAATGAAGCAAGATTGAGTTTAGAGAAAATAATGCTTGAAATCACGATTTTGGAAAGGCGAAGTTATCAGTGGTTGTTTTGTGAAGGGGCTTATATGATTGCAGTGAAATGGAAGCAAAGATTATTTGAAGCACAGGTGCAAAACAGAATCAGAATTCAACCATTTAATTTTTTATTTTCTTGTAGTAAGAGTACTTAAAATGAGTTATACAGTGTTAATAAATTTTATGTCTACAATATAATGTTAGTTACAGACATTGTTTTATAGCAGATCTCAAGAACTTATTCATTTCGTGTAATCAAAATTTAATGACCATTGATTAGCAATATTTCATTTCCCCTGCATTCTAGTCCCTGGAAACCACTTCCCTACTCTCCGAGTTTGACTATTTTAAATATTTCTCATAAATGAAAACATGCAGTATTTGCAATTCTGCTATTGACCTCTTTCACTCAGTCTGTTTCACTAGGTTTATCCATGCTGCTGCGGTTGCTGGATTTGTCTTCTTTTTAAAGGATAAATGGTATTCCATTGAATTCTTCTCATACCATCCCTGAATATGGCTGGGTTACCACTTAGCACCCAAAGGCAGATACTACGTTCTACTCCTCTTTGAATTGACTGTGCTTGTTATGATCCTAGTATAAACAACTCAGAAAGTGCTTGGAACAAGATGGAATTATTAGAATTAGTAGAATATTACCTATTTCTGATTACACTGATTTTTTAAAGAGATTTTTAAAATTTCCAATAATGAATGATGTCTTGGTGTGTTAACACTCATGACATACTAGAAATAAATTAGAACACTATACTGCACACACACACACACACACACACACACACACACAAATCCCTATTCTACATTCAGGAAAAGCATAGCATAACAACATATAGATGATTCAAAGTAAATATAAGCATGGAAGGAGAAAATGTGCCAGTCTGTGACCCAAGGCATAGAGATTCTACTGTCAGCATGAGCTTTCATGGAAGAAAAAGGGGTTGAAAGCCACTTTCTCCATAAGTAATATGTTTATGTATTATTCACAGTAGCAAATAATTGCAAAATGTCAACATTTCATTTTCCTCTTAAGAGCTTCTTTTGATTAGTGACCTAATTAACCATTAAGAAGAAAAGGCTTTTAAGTGTAAATATGAAAAGAGAGAGTGTTTCCTAGTAGCAATTTGTGATCTTAAAATGTCACAGGCAGGCACATCACGGAAATGCTACCAACCAGCACTTTTCAAAATATGACTCTGTGTCAGGAGCATGTGGCATGGATTTGTTTAACTTTTTTTGTCTTTATTCTGAAACAAGCAATGCAAATATAGATACGGTTGCCCAAGAGATTTCCTTCCCTTTTGAAAACCCTTGAACATTCTCTATGACAGCCTAGGAAAGGTTATTTTTAATCTATTTAACTTGAAGCTGTATTCTCCATAGATAATGACATCTTTTCTCTCTTGCTTCCTGAACATATATGGAAAAAATGCACATCTGCTGCATACACACGCACACACGTACACACACACATTCAGACACACACATAACTAAATCCAGTATATATACAGGATGGTGAACACATACAACACACACACACAGCATCTATACACAAATAGGCATATGATATGCACATGCATAAACCAAACACACATATATGTACAACACATGCAACCACATACGTTTATATGTTGCCACATACCCAGCAGATAGATACTTATATAGGCATGACTCCTATATGCAAACAATCAAATGACATATTTATATATGAATTTTAGAGGCTTCTCCCTATGTCCTGACTTTACATGTCAAAATGTGACATCTCCTGGGAGATCTCAGCTAGAAACATTTCTGCAACAGTCTTTCTCACAGTTGACAGTAACCTGACCTTTTATGCTGGCTACCCACAGGGACCAGGAATGAGCAAGATGCATAAAACAGAAAAATCATAAACAAATATCTAAAACCATGCAGACTTCTTTTAAAAAGGTCCAAGTCAGTTTAAACCTATTCTACCTGGGTTCCATTTTATGTTGAAAAAGTGAAGTTGTATAATCTTAAATAATAATGTTGTAGAAAAGCTTCCTTCTCCAAAAGATGGTAACCAGTATTAGAGACTAGACAATATATTATGTTACTCATAGGAACATAGAATAAATTGCTGCCATCATTCCAATGCCGCATGAAATGCACAAAATCTAACAATTAGGTGAACTCCTTCATAAGCTACCTTTTTCTTTAGGCACAATCTTTAGCCTTTTAAGAGTAAGTGTTTGGTTTTATTTTTCTACTTATTACTCCTATCTTTTTCATTTTTTTATTATTCATTTCTGAATCACCAAACACAAAGTATGGGTGCTAATTACCTTTAGTGCACAAATGAATCCCTTTTTAAGAACAAGAATTCTAAGTTGAAGCCTTACACGGTCTCTCCGATGTGTTATATGTTTAGAAACAATGGAGGCCCTACTCTGCCTCCTGCAATGTGCAAGCCCTGCTAGGTAGCGATATTGGGGAATCTCCTTCCTTGTAGGAGTCTGCAGACAATCAAGGGTCACATTCATTACAACATTATGAGGTTAGTGCTGTGATGAGGGAAGGCCGAGAATATTGCTACAAAACATAAGGGAAATCTGAGCAAACTCCAAGGCTTAGAAAAGCTTTCTGATCTCATACCCTGCCTCATTCCCTGAGCACAACATTGTTTCCAGAAGTAGATACTTACAGGCCCATGAACAAAAGCAAAGATGCCTATCTAGATAGTAGGAAATCAAGAATGAACATTGTGGTGAAAAAAATGCCCTCAAAGACTACAACTATCCATTGCAAACCTATTCCTAGTGTCAAATTTACATTGAAAAATTCACTTATTTAAGAATCTACATCTGATCACATTTTGGACACTTTGACAATAATCTAGCTACACTCTGTGAGGCCAACTTGACTATGCTGAAATTAATGGCAAGTCTTTATTACTATTCTTTTATCTGTGCTCCTATTTTATACACCTAACTTTAACTAAAAGCTTCAGGACCTGAGAGCTTTTTCCATGTACTTGTAGATATATATGTGCACATGTCTGAATATATGCTGCATGTTTGCACATATAGCTACCAGTGTGTCGAGTATACATGTGTTAGCAAGTCCTCCAGAGCTTTGTTCATGATGAGTTAGTTACAGCCTGTGTCCTGAGTGACATAACTGAGTAAGGCTTATTCCAGAATTCACTGGCACTCCCTGAGTCCAGACACTGGTACTTTCCAAGGTCAGATAAAATATTCCATGCCAAGCCATCTCTGTGGGAAGGATGTTCTTTAGCTTTTTTTTTTTTTTTTTTTTTGGCAGTACTGGGGATTGAACTCAGGACCCTGCGCTTGCCAGGCAGGCGCTTATTCCACTGAGCTATATCCCCAGCCCAGGATGTTCTTTAGAAATAGCAGAAGGACCAAAATGTCTCATAAACTTCAATAAGTCAGCATCCAAAGAAACCGAGGCTATGGAATCCTGAACAGATGGCCAGTCTTCATTTTAAGTAACTGTCCTTTTCTATACTCTTAACAGTTATTTTTTATTTACTATTGTGTTATTCTTTTACTTTCACTTTACCAGTCAACATTTGTGTATGACCCATAAACCCATGAAATCCCCAGCCATTTAATCGAAGTTAGCATTTTCATAAACTCAACTCATGTGGCAGAGGCCATGTGCTGGACCACATCATGTATTACTACCATTACTATTGATAGAGAAAGTAGAGGAGGAGGTTTTTTAGATGTTAAGGGTTCATAGGGGAGATGGGAAATTAAAATAAAAATGCCATGCACACAAGAAAGCAATGTCAGATGCACATTTTGGAAACTCCGGCTTCTGTTCTCAAAAAAGCAAATTTATATTTAATCATTTACAAGAGGAAAGAACGGAAGGGAGCAAGCTTCTTAGTCCAAAAATCTGCAAGTTCCACCGTCCACAGGGCTCTCTTAGAAGCTTTTGAGTGTCCCGTGTATGGATAGTGTCACTGTCCAGGGAAAGCCAGCAATGGCATGCCTATTCCCTCAGGCTTGGCACTCTTCTAGCCAGGAAGTTACTAAGAAGAAAGTCTGGCAAATCACAAAAGCAGGGAATAATTTCCCCATTTATTTCCTAAAAGTAGATGGAAATATTAACAGCAGCCAGAAAGTCTGCACCACTTCCCTGAGCACCAGCCAGTCTTTTCTCATGAATGTGGGATATTTTTAGGTGATTTTAAATCTAAATCTGTTTTGTTTACTGTGAGGAGCCAGGTGACTCCTCTGAGCCCTGGCGTATGGTAACGTGGAAAGATGTCTCAGTAACAGTGCCTTTTCATCTACTAGCAGAGGCTGGATCATCTGTTATTCTTAGCTTTTTTTTCTATTTTATTACTGAATGTACTTGTTACAACGTTTCCTGGGGTCGCGTCCACAAAAGTCGTCTTCCTAGTCTTCAGGTATAAATTTCTACAGTTTTTTAGATCACCAATTGTTAATTTAAAATTTAAGGAAGTGAGATATTTATAATCACGTTTCTTGTGGAAACAGATTCCTAAAGCAAACTCATTCTTTCAATAAAATATCTATCATTTTAGAATAATTCTGCTTTTATTCTATTTGATGCCTAAAGAAGTAATGTTGATTTTTAATTACATCTTTTCTCCAAGAAAGGTTTACGCGAGAGGTTAATAAAACACTGACAAAGATACTTAATTTCATTTTACAAGAAGTATAGCTCTGTGTTGATTTGAGCAGTGGAGATCCCATCTTTTCTGTTTACCTGGAGATTTCCACTGAATCTTCCTATTTCACCTTTGCCAATGACCAATTTAACCATCATTTACCACTCAGTTATGGGGCCACAAGACTCTTTGAATTGGCCTCCCAATTTCAACAATTTTCTGTAATAGCTGCTGCCTAGAATTATGTAATATTTATACATAAACCTCCACAGTAACTTCCTATTTCCCTTAAAATAAAATACAGCTTCACATCTAATGCACTGGTGAGCTATAAAACCTCATAGTGAACAATCTCTAGTATTACATCATATTACACTCTCTTCATATGTCATTGCATTTCCCCCAGAAGGCTTACACATCCCACGTATTATTCCTTTTGCCTGGGATTACCCTTTCTGGCTCCTCTGTATCCCACACATTTTGGTGCAAATATCCTCTCTTCAGGGAAAAACCTGATCTTTCATTTTAGAGTAGCTCCTTGGTTACTAGCTGCACACTGCTTTATTTGCACTGTTATTTATATTTGTGAGCACATAGACAATGATGGCTAGCCAATGGCATTTTCTCTGTAGATAATTTGTGAAATCTGATCTGAACGTCTATCATTCGATTGTAACTTTAGTAGTCTATACTATGAATCTTTGATACACTGCCTATATCTGAGATTCATTCCAGCTGCATAATAACATAGTTGAACATTGAGTTATTTGGAAAGATTTTAAAGCACAGTGTTTTCCAATAAAAAATTCTAGTATGCTGTCAAAGCATATGGCCTGTAGTATGCAAAGAATAACATGATTGTAAGCAGAAAATGGACCAGGTTCCTAGCAATATGCCATAAAAACTTGCCACTCCACTGATATGTGACCTTTATAGCTTGTAGCTTTTAAAATCATATTCTTACCCAGTGCCGCATGTCATACTCATTAAAATAACAATTAACCCTATAGACTGCTGAGCGACATTAGTATCTTTTACAAGAAAAGCACATGATTTCATTTCATACAAAATGAATATAAAAGGTCATGCAAATAACTCAACTGTTTTCTTTCTATAAGTCACCATATGAGCTGGAAGAAAATCAGCACAACTTAATTCACAGGAGCATAAGCCAATGACTTCATAAAGAAGATTAATATAGAGGAAGTACAGGTAGGTAAATTTATCTGTGGAATAGCGTAGTAGAGAAACAGCTAATTGCGGTCCAGCAACCATGTATGAAGAGATTGATGGAAATTCCACCCTGTACTCGGGGAAAATCTCCAATATTCCCAGATTGGATGGGTTTATCCTGCTGATTTATAAAGTCACTTGCAGTCCTGGGTCATTTGCATTCATGTTATCGACTGTATAATAGTGCAACTTTATTATCACACACAACCATTCTTTGATTTTCCAATTCACAAATGGGCATTTCTATTTTGAATAATGATAATAAAACCATTCAAATTTGAAGATGTTGCAGTTAAGCGAACATATCCAACAATACCTAGAAAAAAATTCTTACGAATATACTAAAAGGAAATATTTTACTTATAAGTAGTTAACTTTGAACTGTGAGTAATCTGATTTTCATAAAAATGCCACTACTGAGATTTTTTTTTACTTTTGAAACATCTTCTTTGACAACTGGAACTTGACAGCATGATAGACATTTAACTTTGTAGGCGTGGTTTAAAATCCAGTAACTCTGTCCTTTTCCAAGTGGAAAATCCATAAAACATACTCTCCAGGATAAGTAGAATACTTCTGATTGACCCCTTGTATTTCCTGTAGGAATGGTCTGTTGTAAGAATCTTCCAGGTACTCTAACAATTAACTATAAATACTCATAGAACTATCATCTGTTTGAGCATAGTTAGTGGATAAAATTAAAATATTAATAACACAGTTTAGAAAGATTTGTGGGTTTATATTGTGGGATTTTCCATGTAATTTGAAGTGGTTATGTAGAACAAACATATGTTATTCACTTACCAATATTTCTGTGGTGGTGCTGTCATTGTCTAGAACTTTTAATAGCTCTAAGTGATTGAAGTCCATTTGTATTGAAAGTAGAAGTGCAATATATTCCTGCAACTTGCTACTCTCTGACAGTACTTGGCACATCTACTTGTATTAGTCAGCTTTCCATTACTAAGGCAAAATACCTGGGATAAACAAGGTATTAGGAGAAAAAAATTATTTGGGCTCAAAGTTTCAGATGTTTTGGGTTATGGTCCATTAGCTCTATTATTTTCTGGCTTGAAAGTAGGCAGAACGTAATAGTCAGGATCTTTGCTCATAGGATTCAGGGACCAAAAAAGAGAAAGAGGAAGTGGTAGGATTCAGAGGTTCCTTTCAAGGTCATGTCCCTAAAGACCTTTCTTTCATTAGCCCCACCTCCCAAAAGTTCTACCTCCTGCCAATAGTACATAGACTGGTAAGCAAACCTTCAACGCATGGCCTTTGGAAGACATTTAATATACAAACCATAGCACTATTTTCTCTCGCATGCATTTTTCCATCTGTTTAAAGCATCTGTTTTGTAGAATACAACTCAGTTATTCTTCATAAGATATGATTTGTAGTCCTTTAATATAAAACTGGCTTCTATTTCAACATTTTGTCTCACTTCATTTATAGTGGATTTAGTTTGTAACTAAAATGCATGTGGAATTTAGTGAGTTTCTTTAGCCATGTTTTGCTACTGTTCTACTGTGAAGGTATCATAATTCAATTAAGGAAAGTAATTTTTGTTTGCCATTAACCACATACCTTATCATTGTCTCATATTATTTTGTAGTCAAAATAATTTTATTGTTTTTCTAATTATCTCATGCAAATTTTGCAAATCTTCTCACTAGAGTTTGGTTACCCTTATCGATGTAATGGACAAAGGTACCAAAAATATCCTTTTCTCAGCCCTTTTGCCTAGTAGAACCACCTCTCTGATTTCTAAACTTTATATTATTTGGTTGTTTTGTTCTCTGTTATTGAATTATTTTTGTTTACATTTCCAGAATTTTTTCTTCCACATCCTGGCTTTCTCCTTTTACTGCATTTTATAACTTCTATCAGGTTTCCATTTCTTCTATATTTCCTGATGAGAAAAGTCTCCAGTATTTCACTTTTTCCTGAATTTTCATAACATTTTGTTTGAGATTATTTACACACCATTCTGTGTTATAATTGAGCTTTTCAATAAAACTTACTTTGGCAGATCCATTAAGATATAAGTGTTTGACTAAAGAATTTCCTAAATACCCTCAATGAAGAAACAGACAAGCAAAATCAATTCCTTGGACCCTTTGTGTATGGTATTAAAAACAAAAATGATTTATCTATCACTGTGGCTTGAAGAAAATTAGATTTATGTCTCCAAGTTGAAAGGAATTTGCTATGTATTTGTGAGGTCTCTCTTTTCGAGATTATTTGGTCTTTGTTCGGCTGCAGAAGGGATTTTCTGTGGAGAGACTAGATCTAAACTCTCTGTCTAGATTTCCTTCTGTGTACATTATCAAACATATAATATTGTTCAGATACTTTTTCTTTGGAAATATCTATGCAATTTTAAAGTACTATAAAGTACAAGGGCTATGTTCAAACATTTGGATGTCAAATGTGTTTTTTATAATTTTTCTCTGGCTAGATTCTAGATGTGTTCCTCTATTTGATGGTGGCCCCACATTTCTATATATAATTTGCCCTAAGAAGACATATACGAAAGTAAGTCCCCATGTGTTCACACACATGACATTTCTTACAGTGTACCATTCACCCTCTGAGGTGTTTATAAGGATTATTTCACCTTGCAGATTAGGAAAGCTAATCTCAAAGAACTTAAGTAATTTTCCTGGGACAAGTAGTGTGTTGACAAACTGAAGTGTATACCTTTTCTATTTTACTGAACTCTTAGTCACTTTTCTATACTCTTGGAATGCATCTTATTTTCAATAAAAATAAAAGTTCCCAGGGGTGCTCATGATCAGTTATTTAAATTCTCCCTGACATTACTACGGATGATGCCAGTAACCCTCAACTGTAGGTGGAGAGAGTCAGAAATGGTATTGTTTAAACTTACATATGTAGTTTTCATTCAGAGAGTGGCAGAGAGATTCTCAGCAAACATTTCTGTTATCTTTTTCCTCTGACTCCTTCTCATCCTCTTTCAAAGCTCTAAGAGCATTTATTAATTGTGCTGTAATTCAAAACAATCCTAAGAACCAATGATGTACTAGCTTAAAATCAGCTTAAAATCAATCTGAAATTGTATATGTTGGAAAGTGCAGGAGTAGAAAATGCTTTTTGTTCTCTTTCATTTACATGACTTGACATGGGAATATTTTACTTTTATTTATTTTGAGTTTCCACATTTCAACTAATTAAAGCCAAACTAGGCATTTTCTTTGGCTTTGCATTTAAGGATAGTCACTTGAAGATTCTGGCTGTGATCCACAGTAGGTTTCTCTCTCCCTGGTGATGGGGCTTTAACACCACAGTTTCTACAGCAACTCTGAAGTGAAGTGATAAATCTCAGCAAGTTCACAAGGTTTCACATTCTATTAGAAAAAGAGAACAAAGGAACAACAGAATTAGAGACAAATGATGTGACCGGGTGCTATGAGGAAGGTTCATTAGAAACTAGAGACAAGCTGAGGAAACATTCACCTGAGAAATGTTTACATCTTCCCCGAGAGGTGTGTTCTGGATGCAGCAACTGATTTGTGGGGGGTCACAATAACACCAGCGAAATGGCATCCTTTGTTCAGTGAGTCTGCCACCGCCAAAACAACTTGAATTTTAAATCTCTTTCATTTTGAAATACATCTCTTTTTTTCTCTTTCTCTGAACAGTCATCAGGAGGCTTAATTAATGAATTAGTATTTGTAGAAATCTTTGATATTCCAAGATGAAAGGCTTAGCATAAAGAGTACAGCTCAGCACCAGCAGGAAAATGTCCTCCTGGTGACAGAATGCATGAAGTGCTGGGCTGGAATACATTTGACAACTGCAATTAAAGGGATTTGATCCAGTGTTCCTGCTCTGTTTTTATCGTGTCCATTATTCTGGAAGAATATGAGGATAATAGGGAAGGTAAATCCTCATTGGGCAGAAATTCTTGGTACCCACACACATCTACACAGTCCCCAGTGGTTAAGGCAGGTGGAAAGTTTATGGGCAGCCTCTTTCTGGAGCAATAAAAGCTTCTTTTATTTCAAATTCTCTTTTTACACCAGTTGCTATTACTCTGAAAAGCTCCTGGCATTTGGAAGGCAATAAGCAAGGCATAAAATTCATTCTTTCCTGAACAGGTCCTGTTCCTAAGGCTGCTTTTAAACTGACTAGTTTACAGCAAAGAAACAGATACCCAGGCCCTTTCAAAAGCTCTCAGGAAAAGCAAGGCATGGGAGACCTGCTAAGTGCATGCCTTCCACACTTGGGATTTAGATGAGTTACTCGATGGGTTTGTAACAGTTTTCTTACACTACCGAAGTCTTCTGGATCTGAAATATTAACTTGCTAGAATTGATGCCGATTGATTGTGGGTAGAAAGAATGACTTATGAGTCCCCATTTTTGCACAGTATCTCCTCTTTGGTATAGGCTCACTGTAATTCATTGTTTCTGAAAAAAATCTAAGTCCCAGTTCACTCTCAATTGAGGGTATGAAAGGAAGTAAATGGCGATATGAGGAAGATATTTTGTGCTTTTCTAGAGCAATATATTAATTGTTCCATCTGGTAAAATGATAGCCTATATGGTAATTTTTGGTGTGAAGAAAGTCACACCAAATCATACTTCAATGTATATTGAAGTGTCTGTTTTGGACACTGTCCCCAAAAATCCTCTTTCTCCTTCAGAGTGGACACCCTCACTGTAAAAGGAAATGGGGCCCTTAAACTGGTCTTATTAGCTTGAGTCTGAGAGAGAATTAAATTCTTACACATGAAACATGTACAGAAATCAACATCTAGTTTTCTGCAAAGGATTTTACATCTGCTAATATTTGGCCTAAAATAAGTCCAGCTCTTGCAGGAGCATGACCAATTTCAGAACAACAATGAAAACTATTTCAGAATAAAGGGACATTCTAGGTCAGTAACAATTTAGAAACTAGATGTAAATTCAAACTGACCACCTAGATTATGCAAACTGGTTCCTGTTCACCTTTGGTGAATATTAATGACCCAGAGATATCTTTTGAGCACATTGGCAAAGTTAGAATTGCTAGAAGATACACTTATTCTTAGACGAGTAAATAGTAAAGAAAATTACATTCAGTTTGTGAAGTGAGTTGCGCAAAAGGAGGATACTATTTCTCACTTTCTTTTGTAGTTTTGTGCAGGAATTATAAAACTTACCTACCAGTATTAGTTTCATAAGTATAACTGGGTATTGTCCAACTCTCTTCCTTTAGTGAGAATTAAAAATCTGTTTCAGAGAGCTGAAGGTAAACTTCCAAAAGAAGCTTAGGAGAAGTAGTTGAAGCAAGAAGTAAAAAGCATGAGTAAAGAGCTGCCAGGAAGCAAAATTGACAAGTCTATGTAGAGAGGATAGCAGGCAGCCCTGCCCACGGCTGAGGTGCCAGGAGTATGGACAGAAAGAACTCCTCTTGCAAATCTGGAGGTGGTGACCAGCACAAAACCATGGTTTCCTAGAGGTGCTTTGTGCTGCAGTCTGTAATCCACCAATGTAATATGGTTGATTTTCTTTCTGTTCACTCAAATTGCTTCCAGTAATGTCGCTTTTGATGATTGCAAGTGGGGCTATAGTAGATGAATTTTGCATAAGCTGATTAGCAATTCACCCATTTCACAATATATGCCCACTCTCTCAGAAAGGTCTTTAAATCCACAAACAGAAGGGACTTTTATGGGAAAAGTCACGGTGAGATAGCAGTTTCATTACTATCACTGACTATACCCTGAGTCAGTGGCTGTCGTTCCACAGTTTAAATTAACTCAAGAAACTTAAATTTTGTGCTGTGCTTCAGGATCAAGGATTATCAGGCAAACCTTGTTGTTTGAAACTCTGTTGTTGCTAGTGAAAGATAGACAAGGTCCAGCTCCTCTCAGTGCTCGTGAACCTGTGTGCCAGGTTGTGCGTATCACTGAAAGCCCTGAAAGGTTCACCACTACTGAATCTAATTCGAAGCTATAACAGCAGGAAGTTCACACTAAGACTCCCCCAACTCTTTCATTCTGAAATGTTTCTATCATTTTAGGCCTCCATCTTAGCCTTCCACAAACACAGTAACTCTTCAGACAGTAGATCATCTACACTTAAAAACTAAAGTGGGGTTGTTGGAAGTTTTCACGTGCAGGCTTAGGTTGAGGGGAGAGAGGTGATTAGTAGAACTTAACCTCACAGTGTTGTAGTCTCATTAAAGCCCTTGCCTATATATGAATAAGCCACATACTGTTTTGTTATTTAAAATATCAAATATAGAGCAATGAGTTACTTAACTCCATTCAATATTCTTAGCAGTTTGATATATTTTAAAGGAGTATATTGAGTGTTAATGTGTTTTAAACAAAGCTTCTGGTCAGGAGGTTCATTTATCCACTTGCTGATTGAAAATTATCGAAGTTGTGAAGGTGACTAAAGTTGTCTTTTCACTCCAGGCATCAATGCATGTCCTCTCTCCCGCTCAAAATTTTTCTTCCTTCTGCTGTGTGGGATGACACTTATCTTCACCAGCCCACTCTTTCCCTTTTGGTATCTAATCTCTTAATTATTTAGGAACACTCAATTTTCTGAGATTGATAACAGATCAAAACAGAATGTTTAGCTCAAAGACTTCATATATTAAAGAAGGGAACTTTTTAGTCCCAGGAATACAAGGGTTGCACAGAAGAGATTCATATAATCACATTCATAGTTAATGGTAAATTTGTATAAACTTTGTTTCTCTATTTGCAGGTATATTATCTGCTTTCAGCTCATAACACTTTACCTCTGATCTTATATATATAACATATATATAATCTGATCTTATATATATATATATATATATATATAATATCAATATACTCTGTTAATGTTTATAAAAGCATGTGAATTTGCATCAAACTATGCAGATGAGGAAATTCTTGTCCAGAGAACTAGCAATAACTGGCCAATTTGCTGAAGATGTCGACCAAACATTTTAGTTTCAAATTTGAGGATGGTCTAAGTGCCAAACCCAGACTGCAGACAGAATCTGGAGATTCTCCTTCACTGTGATCTGTATGCACAGTGATGTCCTTTACATGCCTCCTCTTAGACAGAGGTAACTCACATCATCAGCACATGTTTTCCTTCCTCACTGCTTCCTCCTTCTTGCCAAATTTCAGATTCTCATTATAAAATCTCAGAGCAAAATCTGTGCTTTAAACATAATTATCGAAGGTTTTAGTTATTAATATTATTATAATATTCAGATAAAAATGATTGCAGAACCAAAATGAGCATGATGAAACCATGTAAATTTCATAGTTTACAATGTAATATTGGGTAACTCATAGTCAAAACCAGATTTTATTATTTTGAATTTCTCTCTCTTTCACAGATACCTTTCATAAAATAATACACAAAATTTAGCTACAATTAACTAATTATGATAAAATTATTATTATTATTATTACTATTATTATTATTTACAAACCTACATTTAAAAATTAGCTCCCAGGACACTGCAGACCTACAATAAAAAAGACAGGGCTGGGGATATAGCTCAGTGGAATAAGCACTTGCCTAGCAAGCGCAGGGTCCTGAGTTCGATCCCCAGTACCGCAAAAAAAAGAAAAAAAAAAAAAAAAAAGACAAAGAAGAGTTAAGTAATGTCAATTAAATTTTAACTTCCCAGTAACCCTGAACTTCTGATATTACAATTTCTTACCTTGAAGTCAGTATTGGTTCTGAGTTTATCATACTAGATCTTTTTATAAATATGTCAAGAAATGTATTTCTTCAGTGTGAATGAAAGTTTAAATACATCTGGGGAACATATCTCACTATCAACAACCTGGGTGTATTGCAGGATGAGGACTGTAGTTTGTATACATGTGAGGAGGTGTGAACTGGTGTATCTTTTCTAATTAACAATCTAACAGTGATGATTAAAGGTCCTAATAATAACGGTCATGTCTAGTGGAATACTTGTAATAATTATCACATTTAACATATTTGCTCCTCTCTAAGAGTCCATAGTGAATGTACCTCTATGCACTGTGATGTGACATGACCCACACCAAAGTTTTCATTTTATAGTTTTTATCACCTGTATACATGGTAAGTGTTTACTCAAGGGAACTGCAGAATATTGGAGACTTCATCCACTTTTGAACCCATAAAAGTCTAGGAGAAACATAATAGTTTGCTTAGCATATTCTAACACTTTATATTAATATTTTCATTTTATCTCCAAAATTCATTGATATATTTTCTATGCGGATGCCCTGGGGCAAAGACAAAAATATTTCAGTGAGTTTTAATTGCTCAGTATAAATGCCAAGAGAGGCACACGGATATCAAAGTAATCAAATGAGTAGGACAAAGCAGTGTGAGGAGAATCAGAAGACTGACAAGTACAAGAAAATCATCTCACAGTGGACGTTCCCCGGGAGGTCAGAAAGTACTTCCTTAAGAATGTGGTACTTGTTTTTAGCACTAATGTGAGTAAAAGGCTACTAAGTGAAAGGGGAAGAGATTGAATCTGGCAGAGAGTAGAATATGCATAGATGGAGGGGACTAAAAAGTAGAATCCACAAGGTTGTAGAAGGGCAGAAGATACAGAGAAATCTATAAAGTAGGCTGGGAACACATCAGCAGAACACACAGGCTTGCCATGCTAAATAGTGTAACCGTTATTTGAAAGGCGGTGATGACAAACAATTGCAAAAGAGGACACTATGGTGAGCTATTAGGAAATTATTCAGCTAGACAGAAGAAATAAAAGGGCCCCAGATTACAACTGGGGGAGAAGGAAAGAAGTGAATTCAAGAGATGAGCATATGAGATTTAGCAATTGAGAGGAACATTCAGTAACATAATTTTGTATCTAAACCAAGACACTGTGAATGCATGAAGTTATATCACTAATAATCATACCAGAAAAATAGGTTTAAATGAGGACAGGCCCTGACCACCAAGGGTGTATGGGCACTCTGATAACTGTACAGGTGATTTGGTTCTTGCATGGAGTAGCACCAAGGAAATCATAGGAAAAAAGCCTTGACTTTGAAAGTCAGGAAGATAAGAAGCCTAAAAACAACTTATTAATATCTTCAGACTTTTGCATCAAAAAATTATCTTTCTGAAATATTGCACTGCAACTCCACGTAATCAATTTCTAATGATGGCCTGAGCTTCAACCCTGAAGATTTAAATCAGACTTGTTAAGAATAGACTCTGGGCCTTAATCATTCCTCCAGATGTTTCCAATGCACAGTCAGTGTCAGTAACTACCGGATTATAATACAAACTTCTTGGGCGAACTGTTCATATCCTAAGTTTCTTTCTGTCCAAGTTCTCAGTAGGAATGAACCCTTTTCAATGAATTAAAAAAAATCATTTGTAATCGCCATATTAATCATCTGTATGTAAATATATGGTGTTAGGATACTTGAAAGAAAATTCATTTAAGTAGTTAAACAGACCTCTATGTAATCTTGTTTACATGATTAATTTATTTAGCAAACTCTTTTTCACAGATAGTACAAGGGCAAACTTCAGTTCTACCACTTTCTAAATTATCACAGTGTCCATAATAGTGAGGGTCCAAATTAATGAGTTTTCACAGAGCGGAATGTTGAGCTGTCAAGCTGCAAAGCTGATAATGTTAATGCAGGGCTTTTTAATCTCAAGGAATAAATGAAGTTTTTCTAGATGGTAGCTGATCTACAAGATATTTGTATTTCATACTGCTAATAAATGTTCATTAAAACATGTTTTATTATTAATTATACAGACTAGCATTCAAAGTTCCAGTAAATTCTGTCCCTATTATAATAAACGTATTTAAGTACAGAAGTAAGGTAGTAAAGCTTATTTTTGTACAGCAATTTTATTAGGTGTGTCATATGGTTTAAAAACCACAGAAGCAGACCTCAGAATGCATCAAGATTGTTTAAACATGCTGGAATGCAGGTACTAGATTGTGTGATAACTTCTGAAATTTACAATTGCCATTTTTATTATCCTGTCTCTACCATTAGTCGTATTAAATCACAATGAACTGGCTACTGGTATTGAATACATGACAGGCATCATGTACTTTGAATCTCTGGTGCTAGTCTAACCTCTGTGCTTTTCTGTGCCAAGAACAATCTGTGTGGTTATCCAGGTATTTCTACATGGCAAAAATCTCTTCAGAGAAGTTTCCTCTTGATATGCACAGCTAGTAAATGTGAATGTTACTATGTATGTTACAACTTTGTGCTCATTAGGTATGGTGACAATTTTTGAGATAGAGGAAGTTGAACTGCCATGTAGTTGAATGAGTGGCTCTAAATTACCCTGTAAAAGTAGATAAGGAAATGGGGTCAAAATCAGCATAAGAAAGCAGCATTATGTGTTGTGCTTGGAAGATTCAATGAACAAAATATTAAGCCATGTATCTGCTCCTTATAATCCTATGATCATAGCTGTGCTTGTATGCTTCTGAGATTCAGTTCTCTTATGTAATGTGCTAGTGTCCTACCTTCTTCACTGGCCTGTTATTCAGGAAATTGCTACTAAAGTGGTGTCTGGAACACAAGAAACACCAAAATGCATTAATTGTTTTACTAGTCCCTAGGAAACAGGTTTCTTAACTTTTGAGCTTATATTTTAGCTTGGATCTTAGCTGTTCTTCCCCCTTATCCCTAAGATTATGTTGTCATTTGTTTCTGAATGAGATCAGTAGGGGCACATTCTCTTCATTTCCAGGTCTGGGTTATTGAATAGAGGGACCAAGTGAGATATGCAGTCTGCTATGAATGAAGAGGTACTTAGTATGACACTAATTTTCTTGAATTGTAGAATGGGATGGGACATTTGTAAAAATTCGGCTTGATCCAGTAAGTTGACTCTCAGAGTTAGGAAAGCTGTCTCAGTCACCTGTATGTTGTACCTGCAATCAAGGCAGACACAAGGGCCCTGAAATCTTCTTTTAGAACTGAAAGTGCTCTGTAAACTAGAGAGGAGATGTATCTTGCTTCTGTACCCACAAACTCATTGGAAAATCTGGAATTATATGTTACATGTAAATAGAAAAGGCAGGTACAGTGCTGGGTTACCTTTGGCTCTACAGATATACCCTGAGTATATATTCTATCATTTTTAGAATAGTCTCAATTTTTTTCTTCTTTCATTTATTTTAAAGAAAATAGTACAGGGGCTGGGGATATAGGTCAGTGGAATAAGCGCCTGCCTAGCAAGCACAGGGTCCTGAGTTCAATCCCCAGTACCGCCAAAAAAAAAAAAAAGAAAATAGTACAAAAGAGAACAATAG
Source organism: Dinomys branickii (assembly GCA_004027595.1). Classification (NCBI taxonomy): domain Eukaryota; kingdom Metazoa; phylum Chordata; class Mammalia; order Rodentia; family Dinomyidae; genus Dinomys; species Dinomys branickii. The sequence continues at coordinate 22,401 of PVLD010014523.1, read as the reverse complement.
CAAAATACAAACAAAGCAAAGACAACGGACAAGCAAATCAAAGCAAAAACAAAGTAAATAGTACAAAAGAGAACAATAGCAAAATACAAACAAACAAAACAAAGACATGTATCACCTAAAGTGTATCAGTAAGGTATGTATGTTTATGTTTACGAAGTCTGTGGACCTTCTGCACAATGACACAGATAGCTCTTCTAGATTTTCTTAAAGTTGATGTTTTCCCAGCTTTATTTCAGCTTGTTTAAATTATCCTGTTTTACCTCTTGGGATAACAGAATCAATGGCAAATACAAAATATAAGCACATGGAATGTGTTCTTTTAATAAAGATACACACTTCATATTAAAATGCTACTTTTGTATGTGAAACTACCATACACTTTACCATAAATTTTGAGTTGTGCTGTCACTTATATTTGAAGTTTTTTTTTTTTTTAATTTTCTGTTTTGGCTCCAGGGAGGAGACACTCTCATTCTTAAGGCTTGACCGTGAGAGGCTTGCTTCAGACACAGTGGAAATAATTAGCAGGAGTAAGTGTCCGACAAGAGGATTAGGCATTCATATGAGTAAGAATAACATCTGCAGTGACATGATAAAGATGATACAGACCATTAAATCGCACACACCAGGGCATAAACTGATCACCAGCTGGGCTCCGAAAGAAATCTCCCCTCCTGGTATAATATTATACAATTAAGCAAATTTGGGGGTTTTATGGCTTCCTGTAGAACATTTATTATCATCTAGCCTCAAAAGCCAAACTCATGGTTCCTTAATTGTGTTCCTTTCATCGTCTCATATGACCTTAAACACTCAAGTCTGGTGTTGAAACACACACTGTTATTGCCTCAGATCCCCCTAACACATGTCCCTTGGCCTTCGTTTCTGACACCGCAGCACACAATTGTACGGAACTTTCTACTTGTGCGTTCTCTTTATGGCCAATAACACTCATCAACAGTATGGATGGCCCACGTTTGCTGTGTAAGTTTGTGGCCAAGGGTCTGTTGTCAGTTTTAAAACTCAATTCAAGTGTGCCTTTATTCCTTCTTTATGCATGTGATATCCCACAAAACTAATAACATTAACAATACTTATTAACATCAACAAACAGCCCCCTGTGGCGCACATGCCATAGATTCACCATCACTGCCCTAGGCTATAAACAGACATCAATAAACTTAGAGGGATAAAATCATATGAACTATGTTCTGTGACTGTGATAGAATAAAATAAGCGATCTATACAATAAGGAAATTTGGGAAACTTACTGTACTACTTTTAGTACTGCAACAATACCTCAGACTGTATAACTTTATTTTAAAATAAAATTTAATTTCTGTGCTTCACAGCTATTGAGTTTCTTGGATAAAGCATGAGCATCAGCTCAGCTTTGGGGAGAACATTACAGTTGATGGCATCCACATGATGAAAGTGCGCATGTGAGGGAGATGACATCATAAGACACAAAGCCAAAAGGCATGAGCATGGACAGACTTACTTCCATAGCCACCCCCTAAGAGAACAACCTCAGGACCTTTGAATTAGCTTGATTGCTTTTGAGCACAGCTAACAAATGAGTGTTATTGGGCTGAAACTGACTCAAAGACACAACCAGGACAGACCAATGACATGTGAGGAACTACTACTGCTCAGAAAACTATCCATGAAAAACTGCAGGTCTACGTGATTTCACACAGAAATACCAGACATTTAAAAATAATTGACAATAGTTCTTCACCAACTCTTCCAAAAATTAGAGAAAGATAGATTGCTTTTTAATTCATTCTATCTCAGTTTGATTCTGATAGCTAAATAGAGGAAGACATCACACAAAAAAGAAACCTACAGAACAATACATCTTATGAATATGCTTTCAAAATGCTCAACAAAGTACTAGCAAACTGGTGCCAAAAATTTATGAAATAATTGTATACCATATCTAAGTAAGATTTTTCAACCAGATAGATTCACATCTGAGAAATCTATTAACGTAATATATCACATGAATAAAATGAATAATAATAGATGATTATCTCATGTTTTGACAAAATCTAATATGCTTTCATATTTACAAATAATAGGAAACCAAGAATACAAGGGAATTTCTGGAAATAATAAAAGACTTTTGATAAAACATTATGCTCAAATGCTGAAATATCAGAAGCTTTCTCCCTGAGTTTAGAAACGGAAATGATGCCTGTTCTTACTACTTGTACTCAGCATCCCCATTGATGTACTGGCATGACAATTACACAAGAAATACACAACACCTCACTCAAATGAAAAATAAGTAAAACTATATTTTTAAAAACAATAATTAAAGGAGTTCAGACAATAAGATCTATATAAAAAAAGAGTTATATCTATACAACACCGATAAAATGCAAAACTAAAATTAAGGAAATTGTTCCATTTATAATAACATGAGAAAAGAATGAAATACTTAGCTATGATTTGACAGAGAAAGTACAAAGTCCAAAACTTTCAAAGAATTAAAAGAGTATAGAGGTCCAAGGAAATAAAGAAGCATCTCATATTTGTGGGTCCATGGGAGAAGTTTTAATATTATATAGTAAAATTCCCCAAATTGATCTACAGTTTTAATACAATTTCTTATCAGAATCCCAGCTGACTTCTTTGTAAAAAATTAAAAGCTAATTCTAAAATTCATACAGAATTACAAGGGGCCTAGGATGGCTAAGATAACTTTTTAGAAGTACAGAATTAAAAGACTTAAGCTTCTCAATATAAAACTTATGGCAAAACAAATATAATCAAGGTGGTGTGGATCTTGTTGAAGAGAAACAGCAATGCAGTATGTTAATTTCAGGTGTAAAACCATATGTCTAACACTAAGTGATTTTAAATAAGCTTGAAAAGAGTATTCAGCATAGGAAAAATGTAATTTTTTTCAATAAATAGGTGGACCATCACACACACAAGGCTGAAGTGAATCTTTCCTTTACACCATAGGCCAACATCAACTCAAATAGATCAAAACGCTAAATGGAAGAGCTAAACTATAAAACTTGCAGAAAAAGGCATATATTCAAAGTAGGCAATTCTATAGAGACAGAAATTGGATTGGTATTTGTTTATGATTGGAGAAGGGAAATTTGAGATGATAGGCAGTAAATAGCTAAAAGGTATGTGGTATTTTTATTGCATGATAAAAATCTTCTAAAATTGACTTTGGCAATGGCTGTACTTAACTTTCTCAGAAATACTGAATTGTACACTTTAAGTGTGTGAATTGTAAAGTATGTGGATCTGAATTATAGCTGCATGAAGCTGTTTAATTGTTAAGCGAACACAAAATTAAAGGTGGAGTTGAGCCTAGACAGATAAATGAAGATAGATTCTTGTTATAGACATGGGATATGGGCATGACTTACTTTGATATGATTATGTTGAGTATGGTCATATTTTTTATGTATTTTAGCATTATACTCTACTGCACAATATAGGAAAATTTCTCATTTCTCTCCACAAGTATAACAATTGGCTTCTAACTGGATCCATGGAAAGAAGAGAACAGAAAAATCAGAGTATTCGTCTAATGATTAAATGTTAATCTTTAATTTCTTTAGAATAAAATATAACTCTGATATTTACCATCAAGCCCCTTTTTTCACTTCTTTATTTCAATCCTCTTGTTTTTATCCAATCTTTTTCCATTCTTTAACATATTCTTCTTTTTTCTCCTTTGCCCCAATGCCCTTTTAGCTTTTCTTTCTGTTCTGTTGCAATTTGTTTTCATTATCAGAAAAAATGAAAGTCATACTAATGCACATTCTCAAGTACTACAAGCCCCTAATCCCTGGTTTAACTTTCCTTTACTTTCTTCATTTCTTTTCCTGCAAAGTAGTTTGATGAGTTAAATTCTCTACTTTCATGTGGGCTGCTTCACTGTGTAAAATGCAGTAATAAAAGTAACCCAGTTATATTAACATATACGCTGGATGAATTTTTGCAGAAGGAGCTGTGTTCCACATTGTACAATGGAAAGCAACATCTCTGCTCTCTCTATATGCACCACATACCAGTCCTCTTGTCCCCATGGCGTTTAAAAGCAAGGTCTAAATATTGTCAGATATTACATGGGGACGCAATCCCTTCTTACTGAGAACCACTGGGAAGCAAGCTTGCAAAAAAGCTTTCCTTGATTGACTTACATTTCGTTCTGTTACAAGATTTTTCCCTCTAAAAGAGAAGTAAATTTCTGATGGATACCCTAAAAGCCCAAAAGGGTCAGTAAGGTGGCTTTTGTCTAATTTTATCTTTTGCTGGAAGCAGGTTCCATGAAGTTCCAAACAGTGCTGGAAAGATGTCTTTCAACATTTGTACCTGTGGTCCCTATGCAGTGATCATGTTCTACCACCTTTTACTTTCTTCCTTTACATTCTTTCCCCTTTGCCTCTCAGCTCAGGATTTAGTTTCAATACTTGTTAAATACCTTCTTCCTTGATCTTAAAACTAGCTGGCATTCAACATGTGAAATAATTTATTAAAATCTTAGAAGTGTCTACTTAGATTATGTCTTTCTTAACTGGAGCACTGGCTTTCCAAAAGACAAACTATGAAGGATACTATGATGTCTCTAGAATTTTATTCTTTCACTATGTGTGGCACCCCATTTGCTATCTCACATCAGTAAATGCTGCATAACTACTGTGTGCAGGATAGTAGTTATCAGCAAATTCATTAAGAGATTAAGAGATGGGGTCACAACAGCAGTAGGCATTAGGAAGAAAAGTGAACAGGGGAGACCTCTCATATATGTTGCTTTCTGTACTTTCAGCATGTATTTGAATCAAGTCTTCAAAATAATTTCTAACCAGAGGTGGTGCATATCTGTAATCCCAGCTACTAAGGACACTTCAGCAGCAGGATTTTAAGTTTAAGCCCGGTCCAGACAACTTAGAAAGACGTATTTTAAAATAAAATAAGAGGAATAAAATAAAATAACTTGCAGATGCATTACACTGGTAAAATATACTTGTGTTCCCTACAAGATGATGGTCAAATAACAAGACCAATCATCCTATGTATGAAGCTTACTTCAGAAGTCATTTTCTGTTTCTCAATATAAAACTGTACTTAAAATCAGACAGAAAATCACCTGTGCTGTGTAACTCAGTGAGACATTGAAAGTACCCTTTCAAAGAGTGAGACCATCTTAGTAAGTTCAACGCAGCATCCATGAGCAGAATAAACTCCTGGGCTCACAAACAGGTGAACCACTAGTTTTTCTAGAAATTAGGCTACAAATACTTGAGATCAGGTTAAATTCCAACCTCTAGCACCAGCAGGCATTAAGTGAAAGGCCTTTCTGTCCCTCTGTGAAATTGTCAAGCTGAGCAGGCAAAACGTGTCCTTTGGGGTTCTAGTAGAGAGAGAGCAAATGAGTAATACTTCAAACATTTTTTCTTTGAATTAAAACGCACTGTTTCTGCCATATTTCAATTATCAGTTTGACATTACTCTTTAAGCAAATGACTAGAGTTAACAAGAGAGTTACTAGATTTGGAATACATTGATTTTCTGCTTGGTGTAAACTCTAAGTAGCTGATTAGAAAGCTGTAAATCAGACAGACTCAGTGTACCTAATAGATCCTGCAATGCATTGCAGACTGGCGACATTTGGATCTTTGAGGGTGAAATGAATTAAAAACAAATGATTGTTACAGTTTCAATATACAAATAGTGACTATGTACTGGCTCTTATCTGGCAATTTAAAAAATAGTTCACATTTTGTTATGCACATCAACCTAATGCATAAAGCTACTGAGCTTAAAGGTATAAAGATACGCAGATTTATTTCACAAAAATGACTGTGAAATGAAATGAATACTTAATTGAACAGTTTCTAGTTACAGACGGTGCTGGCATTGCCCTTCCTCATTTGCATGAGCAGCAGGACATTTCCACTGCTATGTCTCTTACTTATACCTTGGCATGACATTCTAGTTGTCTACATTGAGTCTGGACCTCCATTGTATTTATCACAGGAATTTCTCATCAGTTTGCTTAGTATTCTTTGACTTAAGAATTGGCTGCCTTTTCTAAGCTCTATTCCCAGTACCAAAAGTGCATCATTGGAGAAATGCATTTACCTCTCAATATCTGAGTTTTGCTATCTGTAAACTTATATTACTGAAATGATAGTATATACTGTGTCACTGAGAAGGGTAAGAGGTGATTAAAACAGTGCAGAATTGCTGCAATTATAATGTCAGGAAAAGAAAACATCCCATGTTTCTAAAGCCTCCTCCTAATAAAACACTAAGAAGTGTATTTATATGTTTTTGTTCTGAAATTTAAACATTATAATAGAATCAAAAAAGTGGAAGGAGACTATCTATTTGATGTGATTTCTTAGCATATAAATTGCTTTTATTGATGCAAGGCCCTTCCCAGTAATTTTTGCAAGCTGTGTTCCTCACACAAATCCAGGTATCAAATAGTCTTTGAGCTCAAAAACTCAAACACAGACTATGAAACCATGCACAGTGAACAGCATTAAGGAAACTCATCTGGAAGGAGTATCTCTATCTTCAGCTGCCTTGGAGGGATGGCAAGGTTAGTCCTGGGTAAATACTTCATTTACCCTTTATTCTATTCTGGAACACCTTCCACTACCACTGCCCTCCGTTAAATTGAATGCACTTGTGCACCTTTTGTTTCCCCAGAAGAGCTGATGGACTCTCTTCTCAAACCTGGTTTCCCACAACATGCTTAGCAGCTTCAGGTTTGTTGCTTTTTCTCCACATTACAGCAAAATGAAGGTCTCCAATTTTAGGAATCTGAGTTTGTGCTGAGGTTTCCATGAATTAAAACAGAAACAAAACCATTAACTTTCTAGTGGACCATTTGCATTTTTTAAATAGATGAAGAAGTTTTTAAAGCAGATTTCAAACTCTAGAGGAAGGCAGGTTTATTGGAGCAGTGTATTGCCCCTTATTTATCTAAAATCATTCCCCTTCTGCAGTCACAAATTGACCCTTGTGTGTTAAGTCAGCTATTATACAGTGTTATTAAAAAGGTTAGGTAGAAACACCCCAGTCCACCTCTCTGGGATCCACTTCAGGAATTAGCTGTGCTCTGCTTGGCCCTGTTATGTTTGAACTATCTTTTGTTTCAAAGATAGCTAGAGAAAAGTTTAGAGAATACAGCAATGAAAGTGACCGAATGAATGGAAATATTTTCTTAGGGGACATCGCATAATCAGGCTCTTCAGTCTGTAAAAATCAAAGCTGAATAGGCTCAAAGTCTACAAGTCTATAAAATTGAAAAGAAAAGAGAGAGGATTGAGATGGACTTATTCATCAAATTCCAGAACAAAGAGCCCCCTTTGAAGCTTGAAAAGGGAGGATTTAAGATAAATGGAAAGAACTATTTTTTTTAACACAGTGGGGGATAAACTTATGGAACTCATTATCCCAACTATTGCTATTCATTAAAAATATAAATAGACTCAGACAAAGATTCATATCTGAATAAAGATCAGTAATATGTTACTAAGGAAGTTCTCATTTTAGTTTAATGGTCAAGAGCCTTTGCTTTATTATCATCTGTATCTGGTTTTAAGTTCTAGTACGGCCCTTATAGGAGAGATGCCTTAACCTTCAATGTCCCAGTGTGTGTTTGCCTTGGAGATAAAATGGTACTTACACCTTAGTATTATTGGAATAATGAAATCAAATGAAATGAGACATTTTAATTTTGCAATAGTACATGATGAGACAAAGATGACGAAGGAGACAGAGAAATGCAACGAAGAAAAGCAAGGAGCAGAAAAGGAACGAGGAGCAGGAGAAACACGTAGAGAAGGATGAGGAGGCAGAGGAGGGAGAGAAAGATGAAGAAGAGGAGAAAGAGAAGGAGAAATTCATGAGTGTTGCTAATAAAATCTTTCCAGATCAACATCTGTGCATTCTCAGCAGAATCTCACATAGTGTATTTCTCGTATTTCAAGATAGTCTACTCGGAGTTCAGAATGAACAAAGGGATCCTATTTAAGAAATACAGGTATAGGCAATAGATCTGCCTTGAGAAAACTGTTGTACTCCCACACCTCCTAAGGATAGATTATGAAGTTATGTTCACTTGTGCACACATTCCTGTACACATACATAAATGGACACACATACATTCTTCACCTGTGTGGTCCAGTTGTCATCAATTAAACATTTCACTTACTTTAACCATGATACACAGCAAATTTTTACAAGTACATAGAAGTTATGTTTCTGCATATATGAAGACTGGAAACATTTCCCCTTTTCTTTCATAGTTCTCTGTTGCTGGTATGGGATTTGTTTGGAATTTTGAAAATACAGACAAAAGTGGAAAGAGTGATGGAGTTGCTATTAAGCCAATGATCCGCTAATTTGTAGTGCTGTGGACATGTAGGTGTGAACACCACCTTGTCTGTGGCTGTTACGGTTTGTATCTAGAATCTAGATGTCCCCTCAAAGCTTCATATACTGATAAATGGGGCTGTAAGGAGGTGGCTGGGTGTAGAGTGTGTGAATGCTGATCAGTGGTGTATAAATATGGATGAAGGGTGTGATACTAAATTAGTCCACTGGGTTTAGCATAGTTCTGAGTGTGGATAATAGGAAGGCTGGTGGTAACCTGCGTGGGATAAAAGGGAAAGGGAGGCTTGCTGCTGCTTCTTTCTACCTGCTCTGCCATGGACTGGTTTTCCTCTGCCTTGTCCTGCTGCCCTGCCCCCCTGCCTTGAAGGCAGCTGACTATGGGTGGAAACCTCTACACACTGTGAGTTCCACTAAATCTTTTCTCCTTTAACTTGTGGGTGTCAGGTATTTTGTCCCAGTAACAAAAAAGTGACTAAGAGCATGGGTAAGGGGTTTCACTGGATGGTAGTATATGCCTAGGATCCAATCCCAGCACAGGAAAGCCTGAGGAAGGAGGATTTTAAGTTCAAGGCCAGCCTCGGCTACCTTGTGAAACCCCATCTCAAAGAGTTAACAAAGAAAAGAGTGGAAAGGAACTAATTCTATGTAAAACCCTGGATGATGCAGGTCTATACACTTTCAAATTTTAATCTATATAAAAATTTGAGCCAAACATTCCCTCTTTCCTTTTCAGTCCTTCCTAAGCATGATCTGAAATGATCTATACTCTCTCCAATGGTTGATCACTGATCATGTTTTGCTTTCCATGCTTGAAACAGCTTTTTTCCCCATTTGCTTTTTTAATTTTGCTTTTTTTGTTCACATACTATATGTCTCCACTTTAGTAAAATGTATTTCCTTTTCCCTTTACCTACTATAAAATCAACTATATTTCCAAAACTCTTTCTTTACAGTTGATTAAAGAAAGTCATGTGGAAAGGTCATCCCTACATACATATATATACACACATGTCTGCACGTTCACAAACATGCAAGCTCACACAGTGGTCCTCTCTTCTGGGGAAACCCCTTCCTAACTCATACGTGGACACTCCACATGTAATGCTGAGGTCATGACTCTCAATCTGTGTCGCTCTTATATGTCCTACATAGGACACAGGAGGCAATGAGGTCTGAGAGATACTGGCGAGAGTATTTGTTGCAGTTCAAAGCGAGCTATTTTTCTCTCTTTCCTCTCTCTCTCCCTTTCTCTCTCTCTTTTGATAAATAGAAGCAGAAAGGACAAGCAGTTTTGATTAGCATTTAAAATGTTGTCAATTTTTAATGAAAGCGTAACCTCCAACCATCAACTTCACACAAACTGGAGACAAGGTTGCAAAATGAATGCTAATATATTTGGCCCACTTTCTCACACTTGTCCTTCTGTGAACTTCTCGTGTTGCTAATTTGTTATGTCAGCCCATATTAGTAGGTTTCAGAAGTCCAGACTGGCAAGTGTGGTGACCCAAAGAGAACTAGTCTTTGGAAGATCTTTAAATCGAAACATGGGAGTTGGGCAGTCTATTAGTTGTGTACCTGTAGTGCTGTAAATGTGACTCTATTAGCTCAGAGGAGTTGCCAAGTTTCAAGAGTAATCTTTAGAGTCTTTCCAAATGCATTTCTGAATGTGACACTTTACCCAGGAAATAAATGCTTGCCATTCAATCAATATTCATTGCTTGTAAAGATATATTAACCTAACTTCTATAGACAAACACTATAGATAAGCCCAAAATGACAGAGAAAATGCAAGACACAGTGATTGTCCTCAAGGAACTTGAGGCACACCAAGGCACCACCATGCCCGGCTACAAGTTTTAAATAGAAAAGCAAGATATTGTCCCATTAGAAAACATAAAAACACTGGAAAAATAAATATATACAAAACTGAGAAGAAAGTATTGGGGGAAATTGATAATGGAGTCAATAGGCACCATATACAATGGAATGTAGACTCAGTGTCCCTCTCAGAACAACCACCCATCTCATGAGATAGTCGAAACAGTTGATGTTCTTAACTTACTAGAAGACACCAAGTACTAAAACGGATGCATCAGGTTAACTCTGGCAGCACAAAGTGTATAAGGAAAAGTGTGAGCCACGCTGTGCACTACCCAAAAAGGAGGTATTGGATTGTTAAGAGCTTGATTTTAATCTTAAGTCAAACAGAAAAAAAAAAAAATCTTATCCTTCAGTCTCTAAGTGATGCTGCTTGGTATCTAGTGAAAATGCTGAAAGTTTATGTTCATACCAACAGCTGCACACAAATGTTTACAGCAGTTTTATTCATGATTGCCAAGAACTTAGTAGTTGTTTAGTAGATAACTAGATGAAATACTGTATTTCTGAACAAAGATAAATAATTTAATACTCTAAAAAATAAGTTACCAAGTCATGAAAATATGTAGGGGAGCCAGGCATGGCACACACCTGTAATCCTAGCACTCGGGAGGACGAGGCAGGAGGAACTTTGTGAGTTCGAGGCCAGCCTGGGCTGCAAAGTGAGTGCTAGACCAGCCTGAACTGCACAGAGAGAACCTGTCTTAAAAAGACAAAAACAAACAAACAAACAAAAATACATAGGGGAAACTTGACAATACTAATTCAAAGAAACCAAAGTGAAAACACTGTTCAATTCCAAATAGGTGACATTCTCAGAAAAGAACCGCTGTGATGATAGCCTAAACATTAGCAATTGCCAGAGGCTGGCCATTTGGGAGATGATTAGACTCAGTGCAGAGAATCTTTAAGGCAGTGAAAATACTCCAAGTGGTGCTGGAATGATGGGTACGTGTCCTTACACATTTGTCTGAGTCCATAGTATGCACAAGGGCAAGAGCGAAGACTAATACAAAGTATGGACTCCGGGTGGTTATGATGTGTCAGGTGCACTCACCAGTGGTGACAAACGTGCCACCTGGCAGGTGATGCCCTCAATGTGGGTGGCCATGAATGTGTGTAGCAAGGGCTCATGGGAAATCTATGCATGCTTCCTAGTTATTCTGTGTCCTTAAAACTTCTCTAAACTAAAATATTAAGAAGATAGTAATTAATCCCTACTTCAGGATGCTTTTAAAAATTATTCAGGCTATAGGCCAATCCAAATTAATGGTTCTCTCTCTCTCTCTCTCTCTCTCTCTCTCTCTCTCTCTCTCTTCTCTCTCTCTCTCCTCTCTCTCTCCCATGCCTTCTCTCACGTTTTAATTTACTGACATTTTCTTCAGAGTAGAATGTGACTGTAGGGCCCACTTGCAGTACCCAGGATGTGACAATTATGTGACTTTTATAGGACAGAGTATTTTCGTCAGAAAGATCTTCAAAAGCAAGATGGCATTTATTCCAGCATGAGTTCACATTTCCCATTTGTCACTGGAATGGGGCTTGAAAAATATTATTTTTCTCAGGTGTATATGGTTTGCTACTTTCTCTTGTGGATTCTGTGTGAACCTATGTAAAGTACGGGCTCTGGGTGATAAGTATTTCTTTTGGATGTACTTAAAGATTTGAACCGGGAATCATGGTTCCTGCCAGGTATGTACATACCCATCCCCACCAGGTCTTGTGGTGCTTATATCTGCCGATCACCTTTTAAGGATTGTTCTGAAGTCTGACAGAAAAAGCTTTAATTTTTGTCATGTGAAAATATTCTAGTAGTGACTAATATTAAATGTAAAATATCTTCTTAACAATAGAAATTAATGAGTTCTACATTTTATTATACATTGAAATATGCAAATTAGCAGAACAAAAATAAAATATAGAGACTTTTAACATTGAAACTAGCTGCTAGAATGTTTTAGAAATGATAGTCTCAAAAGTGTATGGTCATGGAGGTAATATTGAGAGGCTTACAATAAAAGTAAGCGCATATATATATATATATATATATTTAGAGAGAGAGAGAGAGAGAGAGAGAGAGAGAGAGAGAGAGAGGGAATCATTTTCCAGCTTCTGTGTTCAGTTTTGAAGTGTTAATATTGTTTTAAGTGTCTGGGTTAATTTAGGCAAAAACACACACATGAACATACACATATCTTTATTAAAATAGAAATTATACAGGAAGATGGAAGAATTAAAAGTAAAGGTCATGAAATTTGATCATTTCCACATTTAAGGTTACTCTAAGTACTCTGCAAATAACAAGGTACTTTAATGCCATGCCTGTACTTTCGTCTCATTTAATATGAAACTCGTGGAGGATTGTTCCTGAAGTCATTATCCTCCACTGTTGAGAGCATAGATCGTGACTAAGTGACGGAAGTGCTGTGAGAATCTCAAAGGGATCCTGCTCAGGGTCTGATATATGTCTCTTGGCCTCCATCAAACTCAAATGACATACCAAAAAAAGACAGAACTTTAATTTGTGTGTGTGTGTGTGTGTGTGTGTGTGTGTGTGTGTAGTTTTGTTCGTGCCTTTAGAATACAGGAACAAGGTAAACTAGTTAAGGAAGTAGTGCCTCAGAAAACTACAATATCATTTTTAAAAACCATGAGAGGGTATTTTTTCCTGTGAGAAAAGATGATGTCAGACTTCTTCAAAGTGATATAATTTGTCAATATTTTAAAAAGTAAAAGTTTCATGGTCCATGTCCTACTTGGTACTCTTCTCTAGGCACAGCTTGGTGAGTTTATGTAGTGAGTTTAGTGCATTCATGCAGATGTTTGTAGGATAAAATCATTTTGCTTACAAATCAGGGTAACAAACTTGAATGATAAGAGATAGCTTTCTTGGCAGGAAAGTGTGGGATGTGGACTGTAAAGAGAGGGAGGTGTGAGAGGGTATGCTGGGGCAAACGAATCACATCAGCAATTCCACAAAACAGAGAATAAAGTGTTGCTTTACAACAGAGATTATTAAATACAAAAAAAGTGTGCATGTGAAAAAATAGGTTAGAGCTACTTTAACTGGCTACCTTAGAGCTACTTTCCTGTGAACTAAGTATTGCCCAATAAACACTGAGGCGTGGAGAAGCCAATGAATACTGTGAGAAAGAGAGACTCTAATGAAAGTTTGGAAAGACAAAGGTTCAAGAAGTAAATAGATATTCATCACCTCATAATGGGCTCACAAACCAATACGCACATTTTAAGTGGAAAATTTTGTAAATCAGAAATTCCTTTATGACCCTTAACCTACCAAACTTCATAGTTTAATGAAACCGTAGAGTGCAGAGAGGCAGTCGGTCACCTATCTCTTTCCCCAGGTCCCTTCTCTGTCTCTATCTCCCAGGAGCACAGAGGTGAGCAGCTTTGCCCTGCCATGTCTCTCTCTGTGACGTACCTGTCCTGCAGCCCCTCATCCAGGGACTGAAAAGAGGAGCCAACGTGAACCTCTTCTTTAAATTGCAGGTGTTCCATGTTGTGCCCCACAAATAAAAGCAGCTACAATAGTGAGGCACAGTACATTAAGGACGGCAGCAGGAATTTGTCCTGGATGTTCGAAGGAGGGAGAGCATGAGTTGCTTCAAGGGAATGTTCTGTAAATGATACCTGAGAGAAGTTATGGGACAAGGACAATTCTGCATCAGTATTATTCTCCAGTCAAAACTAGGTAGTAAGGAGAATGAGGGGCACTTACCTATCTCTGTGAGTGAAAGAAAAAATGCTTTGAGCTAAATTTCAAGACTTTTTGTTTTGCTCGGAACATACTCTCTAAACGCAGTTATATAATAGCTACTTGGCAGGTCAGGTGGGGAATTAGATCAAAGATTTCAAGTAGAGACACAGAATGTAAGACCTCTAACTAAAGAGGCAATGTAGAGAGAAAAGTGCAAAAAGAAAATATCCAGGAAAGAGAAAAGTAGACAGAGTAATGACTTCTAGAGATAACCACATTTGAATACTTCCAGCCAGAAAATGATGCCTTTTAGGGTCAGAGAGACTTCACATATCGAATAAAGCAAATCTCTGAAAAGAGCAGATGATCCTAGATGATTCTGGCATGCACCGAATGTCACAGGAAATGTTCCTGTAAAGGTGTGGAGGACAGCAGAGCTACAGAAGAAAGTTGATGGAGGTACCACTTGGAGAGACACAGCCACAAGCCATCCGGGAAATGTGAAGAATAAAAATGTAGCTTCTCCGCTTCCGAGCTCAGCAGAACCGGTCCTTCTGAGACCTTGGATTTTGCCTACTGAAAATAAATTTTAGATTCGTGGCCTCCAGAAGTATGAGAAAATAAATTCCTGCTGTCTTAAAGCACTAGGCTTGTGTTGTGTTTACAATACCAACAAGAGGGATTAGTGCAGAGAGCATTTATAAGACAGAAGGAGGAGATGGAAAGAGAGGAGGCTGAAACGAAAAGTGAGAGAGGACTTACGTTTGTCGTGGTGGAGCACGCTAGGCTTCTAGGAGGCTGAGCCAGGAGGATCAAACATGAGCCCAGGCTGGGAGACATAGAAAATGAATGAATGAATGAATGAATGAATGGGTGAATGAATGAATGATTAAATAAATGAATAAAACAACAGGAGTCATGTTGTAGCTCTGTGGTCCAGGGCTCGCCTAGCACTGCTGAGGCCCCGGGTTCCACACTCAGCATTACAAAAACAAACAAAACAAAACAAAAACAGGATGAATGAGGTGCATTCAGTGAATCCTGAAAAGGGAAGAATTTTTAAAGAATGTCAAGGCTTAAGAAGTAGACAGAAGTTCTTTAGCTTAAATGTTTTCATGTTCTGACCAATTTCTCATGCTTCTATCTGGTAATCTGAGCAATTGAATTGAAGACAACAATATGCAATGGAACAGCCATGGTGAATTCCTACCCTCTTGGCTAGTGAACCTGTATTATCTGTAATATTTTATCTAAAAATTACTTTTTTATTCTCTTTAATGGTTTGAATAATCTTCCATTCTTACATCTGGTAGTCTAAGTAACATAGTTGAAGATAACAATATGTAATATAACAACCACTGTTAATGCCTATCATTATGTCTTGAAACCTTGTGTCACTTTTAATGTTCTTGCTTTGTTTTGTTTATGTTTGTGTTGTCGGTACGCTGCTATTGTTTTTTTTTTAATCTCATTTTCTACTCTCTTTAAAATAACAAAAAGAGTCTAATGGATGGACTTTAAATTGATTGGCATTTTATATTCAGATTCAAGGAGAAGTTTGTGTTTTCTGTATTTTAAGATGTGTTTTCTTCTGTGTTATAGGCTTTAAAAGACAGTAGCTTCCATTGTGTCTCATTGGGCTTTAAGATTTTTGTAGTCACAAGGGAGGCAGCATGTAATATGGTGGTAGTCTTGCTGGGAAGATTTCTATATCTGCTCTAGTAAGCTAAATTAGGAGGTTACATTTCTCTGGTAAATTTTAATGTCTGAGTCCTTTTGTTTGAAGCTCCAAGATAGAGGACAAGCATTTCTATACCTAATAATAATTCCTCTGCAAGCCTATGTGCCTCCATATTTTAGAAAATAACTGTTTAGATGCAGATATGCAAATATATATGATCTGTTTCAGTAATGATATTAGAGAGGAATTTATATACACTCAGCTGCATGCGTCTGTGTGTATATAAAGTCGCTCCAGCTTCCTACAGGATCTGACCTTGGAACTAAGAAAGGTTTACATTCACAATGAGTCTATGATGCCTTGATAAATCACAATGCTTGTGTATGTGTAATCATTGGTGATAGTAACAGCTGACAGCAAAACCCAAGAAAAAGGGAAAAACCTAAAGCAACTGAATCCTATCTAACAGAAGAGACAAAAAAATAATTGGCTCACTGATAACTATTTTTGCATATGGAGGGAGTGAACTGAAGGTTTTTCTGTATGTTTTTATAACATACACAAAATTACAAATTATAAATTTATTTCACTTTGAAAACAAATCTTAAAGAAATTTTCCTAATAACCTTTTCAATTCAAGAAACAAAAATGAATAGTCCTTTGACATTTTTGCTTTTTCTACCATTGAAGAGGAGTGGTAGGTCACAGGTCCAAAAGTGATTTTAAATGACAATAAAGCTATAACGTCAGTAATGGTCTTAACCACCAGAGATGGGCAGGAGCAAATAGATTTTGTTTACGTGATATCTGCTTCCTTTCAACATATCCACTAGCCAGAGACATGTGTGTTCATCTTTGCTGGACAAATGTTCAGATTTTATTGCATGAGAAACCTTCCGATTGTTGTTCACAAGCAGAAATTATTTTCTTCACCACAACAAACCAGACAAAGCAAAGCTTCAACAACAGCATGAACACGCAGTATTTTTTTTCTCCAGAAATGTCTTCAAGGTACTCTGGATTCCTCAGCAAATCAGTCCAACGGGTCACAGTTGAGGATGTTTTCAAAAGGAGTGTGATTGCATTGATGCACTAGCTTTTGTGTAACCATGGCAACAACAAGCTTCTCCTTCACGCGTCTTAATTTGGAAAAGGGCAGGGAAAATAGCATGTGATCTGGGAGAAACTCTGGTTTCCAGCTGAGCAGAGAAGGAGAAGCTGTAGCTTCTGCAGCTGGTCCCTTTTATACCACAATGAAAGGGTGGGCCTTGGGCAGCTCTCTCTCCTTGTCTTTTTCATTTGTTGGCATGCTCAACATCAAATCCAGTCCTAAACAATGTTTGAAAAAAATTAGCAATGTGCAGTTGTCTCCCCTAAAGTTATGTTGACTTTAATCCTTGGAACATGAGATTATGCTACAAAGCTCAGGCCCAACATCCCCTATCCAGCTGCTATGAGTAGCTTCTCAGCATTTCAGACCTCACCCCTCTGTCCTGTTCTGCTTGTCCAGATAAAGACTCTCATCTCCTTTATGACAACCATACTTGGGTCCTGATTCTGGGAAAATTTTGAGTTGTTATAAACCACCTTCACTTTTTCACCTCTATTTTGGCCTTCTCTGCAAGGATTGGTATTGTGTGTATTCTATGGTCCCTCCTGAGACCAGTCTAGTTTCTCAAACTGCATCTTCACTCCGTGACTCCAGCACAATTCTCCTCTGCTCTGCTGGTGCCCTGCTTCTGTGGAAAGACCTGGCCAGGCAAAGATAGATGGTGATAGTCTCCACTTTTCTCCTAGGCATTAACATGGGCTTTGTTTGCTGTGGGAGAGTGTGCTTTGGGATAATGAAGTCTAAGGTTTTTTCCTCTGCCATCAGTATTGTGGATATAGCTGCTCTTGACCAAAAGTTAAATCAAGGAGAGTGCCTAGTACCCAAGCTTCCAGAATATCTCTGCTCCATCCATTTTCCTGTGATCATCACCACAAAGGCCTCAGAAAGGAAAACAAGCTCAAAAGTGGTTTTGGTTAGCTTTGGGTCCACACCCAGTTAATTGCTTAGCGTTCGTATGGAGTTAGGAGGACGCTGTGAGCCTCCATCGGCTGCACAGAAGATCTCTCTGAGACAGGGGCTGTAGGGGACAATCCATCTACAGCCCATCTAGTTTGCTTTTCCCATTTATTTAAAGCTTCTATCATGGAAAACACTCCTGCAAGCTGTAACAACTATTTGAATAGTAAAATCCACAGCACAGCAAGCAAGACAGGGGCTGTAGGGTAGTTTTCCTAGGCCCAAGATCCTGGGAGGTAAAGAGAGGCTGCTTATTTCTTTGATCTGTATTACAAATCACCTATTGGAATAATTTTGGTGAATAGTTGCTTGTCTGGGACAAAGGGAAAAAGAGCAGATAAAAAGTTGGCCTCAAGAATGAGGAGTGACTGCTCAGCTTGCGAGTAAACGCAGAGAACAGAGCACTCGCTGAGAAACTTCTCCACCATAGCAAGTTTTTCTTTGTTATTTTAATCACCATGACTTTATCTAAAGTAGCACATTTCCAGGGGCTTATAATAAGCTTGGGCATGAAACCTTAGTTGCTATTTTTTCAAACTCCAATCAATTCACAGGGATGATTAGATTCAACTATTGAGAGACGCGTTGATGTAATCCACAAAAATGTGCTCTTGAGTCATCGCTGAAAATGTATGTATCCATCAGCTATGTATCTCGCCTCACCATTTATTTCCCTTTTAATTAGCAATCTTCTCCTCTTGTTTTTGTTATTTTTTTTTTCCTTTTCCTACCCATTTAAGGTTTCTATCATGGAAAACACTCCTGCAAGCTGTAACTTCTATTTGAATGGTGAAATCAAGAACACAGCCAGCACAATTGTTATTATTATACTTTGGTGGTGGTGGTGGTACTGAGGATTGAAGACTGAACATAAATGCCATCTTAATGAGATGGCACCTGTTGCCATCCTGATCTTACAAGAAATATTTGTTCACATATGTATTTTTAAATGTTAGGAAAGATTGGGGATAAAAGGCACATTGACTCTATCTTTCATAAATTTAAAAATACTGTGTGATTCTGTACCAATGTATTATCTTTGAAAGATTCATTTTATAGCCATTTTCTCATTCTAGTACTTCACTATTCTTGCTTTTTTACTTAGATTCTATGCCATGTAAATATTACCTAAGCCTTACTCACTTATGTAGCAAATTTTAAATGTTTTAATGTTCCATTTGACATTCCAGCTGGTGCTACTTCTTATGCTGAAAATACATTAATTCCCCTACCAATATATATGTATATACATTTTTTTCCAGTCACAGGTAAGAAAAGGTATTTTCCGGCATACATTAGAAAACTCATTACAAGTGGAAGATAGAGGCAGAGAAAAGAGTGAGATAAAAGAGAGCAAAGGAGAAAAGGAGAAAATTAAAAAGCAAAAGGAAATGGAAGAATTCCAAAGTGTGGAGAGGGTAAGAAAGATAGAATTTAAAGGGAGTAAAAAGATAAAGAGTGAAGCAAATTTTCTGACAGGGAAACATAAACAGCCAAATCAAAGGATAATCAAGTAAATCACCAGAGAAAAGAAAAAGAATCAGAGTAGCGGCTTAATGGCAAACCACACTTGAAAATAGAAAGGAAAGTTTGCTCCTGTTGGCGATGGGTCATTTAACTGAAGAGCTCTGCTTTCTTAGACTATCAGCCACATTTAAAAAAAAATTGCCAAAAATATCATCCTCCAAGTATTATTCTTATTAATGTTCTCTTCATTTCTGCAGGAGGCATAAAAATAACTGATGAGTGTGGGAACATAAGCCGTGTGGTTAGTGAGGCAGGGGTGATAATTAGAACATGCTGTACTACGCAGTAAACAAAGCTATTATGAACAAGATAGTTCTTTATAGAGTGTTTAAAAAGAGGATGGAAATAATATACTTTCCCTTGACTGGCTTAAAAGCTCAGCTGGTTAGTACCCTGAGAAATTTTTTTTTTTAAAGTTGGAATTCATCAACTAATGGATTTGGAATCTCGTTAAATGCATCCACAAATACTATTGATATATATTTTTCTATATGAACTATCTTTTATGGTCCCTTTTCTTTTTAAAAGTTGAAAGTTCAAATTAAATCTCAACAGTTTTTAATAAACAGATACAACTTTTGAACCTACTTTTAAGTTTATTCTTCAGTATTTTTCAGTAATTATGACACACAGCTCCTGGAACACGGCTTACTCTTTGGAACCTCTAATCTTGCCTGTACCTGACCTCTCCTTGGTCAAGTACATTTCTGATCATGGGTCCATATGTGTTCTTTTCTAAGTACACTAGAGTTCTCCAGAGATAGAAAAATCAGAACATAAGTATGAGAATGGATTTATTAGAAGACTTGGCTTATGTAATTATGGAGGCCAAGAAGTCTCACAACGGGTCACCTACAAGTAGAAAACTAGAAAAACCAGGAGTGCAGATGATGTTGAGTCCAACACCCGCAGATCCAAAGAGTCAGTGTTATAAATCTAGTCCAGGCCAAAGATCTGATATGCTGCCAGTTTATTATTACGAGGCTTAAAGTCCACAGAAGGGAAAATGTAGAACCAAGAACAGGAGATGTGGATGTTTTAGCTTCAAAAGAGGGATGAAGAGAAATGCCCTGACTTATTGTGTTTTCTATTTTTTTTTCTTTTTTTGTGTAGTACTGGGGATCGAACTCAGGACCCTGCACTTGCTAGGCAAGCGCTTATTCCACTGAGCTATATCCCCAGCCCCTTATTGTGTTTTCTAAATCCTCAGCCAATTGCTTGGTGCTCGCCTACATTAGGCAACAGTATATTTTCCTTTAACAACTCCCTCACTCAAATGCCACTCATTTCTGGGGAAATACTCACATGCATACTCATAAATAACATTTTCCCAGCTAACTAGGTATTCCTTGATTCAGTCAAATAGTCTTATAAAATTAACTCCACACTAAATAGGTTCAGTACAATTTGACTAGATTTAGAGATAGTATCCTAAAGTTGTAGCAAACATATGAAATGACCTTCTTAATACCCTGATGTTACTTCCTTAATTTTCATCCTTAGTATTCCAAAAGCCTTAGTTACATTAATAAAGCTATGTAGTATGTTTAGGTTTACATCTAGGAAGATGTTCTTTTATCTTTTTAGGCACTAATTTTCGTGGTTGTATAAGTACCTACATTATTGTTTGATTCCAAACAGATAAAAACAATTCTCAATTAACTAAAGAAATCAATAATATGAAATTGGGGAGTGTTCTTTTTACCAAGCTTCTTTCCTGAAAACTGTTTAATCCCTTAGTTATCTTAGTAACTATGGAGTGGAGATACAGTGAAGCATTTTTGTGCCTCCATTGCCCACAAAGTCTGGAAAAAAGCAAGAAGAAAATTATAATTACTAATACAAAAATTACAAACACCTTGGGAAAACAGTTCAGTAACACAGATAATCATTGTGGATGGCCCCAGAAGAGAGCATACACTTCAACTGATAAGGAGAGATGGGAAGACAAGTGACTTTAGGTGAAATAATTAGCATAACTGCTCCCAAATACAAAGCTTTGCCCTGCCTCTTGTGATAAGAAGTATAGGTATTTGTCTTCACTTTTATTTGGACATTCATGTGGCCAACCCTCCACATGGATCTAGGAGAAAGAAGAGAAGTACTGTAAAAAATGCTTCTTGTCCTTACAGACGTGATGGTCTTGCAGAAGTGTTGGTGGTAGGATTGGAAACAACCAAGTCCCAGTCCAGGAGGGTTGGTGGAGCTGTGATAGATGGATATATGGGGCAGCCTAGAGCCACAGGACGGATAACTGATTGCCAGTGACAAGGGGCCTGAGGATTCACTTCAGAGTAGGGGTTTTCCAACTTGTCCCCCTGCATCTGCTATTATCTATATGATTTCTCTTTTCTGCAGGGCCGCCAGATTGGTCCCTTTGGAAACTCAGGGCCAGTAATATTCTCTAGCTACCCAGGTCCTTGTGGGAGGAAGGGCTCCCTCCTTGCAACATAACCCACTGCCTTCACGGGTCTCGCACCCCCTACGTCTGGTCTCCAACACAGATCCAGCCTCATCTCTCTCTTCCTCCATTTTCCTTAAGGGTCCCCTCAGTTCCACCCCTCCCACTTATTCAGGCAACTGATGCTCATGGAACTGCGCTCTTTCTCCCTCTTTGTCCTTTCTTTAGCTCTCTAGTCAAATGTATCCTTCTTAGAGAGGGCTTCTCCAATCAGATTGCAAAACACAGAATCCCCTACCTGACCTACATTCTCTATCTTTAAAGTTGTTTCTGTCAGACAGGTCAACCGGACGGAAAGTCAGCAAAGAAATAACAGACCTGAACCAAAAGTGTGAACAGATGGACTTACTAGATGTATACAGAGTGTTCCACCCCATAGCTTCAGAATACACATTTTTCTCAGCTGCACATGGGTCGTTCTCCAAAATAGACCACATTCTAGCCCATGGAGCATATCCACCTAAATGCAAAAGAATTGAAATTATCCCATGCATATTATCGGACCACAATGCAATAAAATTGGAAATTAATGACAAAGAGAACTCCAAAAACCACATAAACAAGTGGAAATTAGACAACAACCTACTGAATAACCAATGGGTCACACAAGAAGTTAAAGAAGAAATTAAAAATTACCTACAAATAAATGAAAACACAAGTACAACCTATCGGAATCTGTG
>PVLD010014522.1:0-52027 GCA_004027595.1 Dinomys branickii | reverse complement strand
TAGTGCATGCAGAAGGCTAGGAGAGTCTTGAGCAGGGGACATCAGGCAGGAAGACATGTCAGAAAAGGCTGTCAATGGAGATACACCCCAGCTTAGGCCTGAAGCGTGGCAGCAGCATGAGGAATTCAGGAAGGAAGTGATGCACTCAGAGGCTGGAGCATGCAGTGCTCAGTCTGAGAGGTCTGAGAGGAGATAGGCCAGCTGGCCCACCTGAATGATGGTCACCTGAACACACTGGGAAGCCACTGAGGAGTTTTAAGAGTGATAAGATCTGGTTTGCATGTAAATGACCACAGCCTGCAGAGGGACCCAAGAGAGTCTGCCAGGTGAGAGACAGGAAGTATGGTCCTGAGAGGGGTTATGGACACAGAAAGGACAGATGTGTGAAGTGTTTCAGATGTGACCAGGTTTTGATGCGTGAGGGTGAGCACAGGAAGAATCAGGGTTCTGCTTTGAAGAACTGGATGCTGGGGTCCCTTCCCTGACCAGGGAATCCAGGGTGTCCGGAGCCGGGATTAAAGGCAAGGTCATGAGTTCTTGTTCAGATGCCTGCCCTTTGGCGTCCAAAATGCAGGGTAAGCATCCTGTTGGAGCTCAGCACTCAGAGGGCTGGGGCCCTCTGGCTAAACAGGGTTTCCCAAAGGTTGGGCCCAAGAAGGGTGCCTTAGTGCTGCCTGGCAAACCTCTCTGTTCTGGAGCCTCTAGAACAAACGCCCCCTTGAAGGGGCCAACAGTCAGGATGCAGATTATTTTGGTCAAAATCTGGGCAGGAAACTCCAGGCTGACCCTCTTCGAAGTGGGGTTCCTGGGTGGGAGCTAACATGCAGAAGAAGGGCCGAGGTTACAGGCCCGGCCTTCTGGGAGGCCAGAGCAGGTCCCAGAGCGCGTGAGAGGGGCCGGTGACCCAGATGCCGCCCCCGCGCCCCGCGCCCCCGCCGCGCCGCGTGGGAGGAGGCGGCAGCTGCGGGCCGGCAGGGTGGAGGGAGAGGGAGAAGGAGAGGGAGAGGGAGAGAGGGAGAGGGAGAGGGAGAGGGCGGCGCGCCGGTCCGTGGGAAGCGGCGGCATCTGCTCTTTCCACGCTCCTTCCCGGCGGCTCCCTGTGAAACCCAAGCCGCCTGGCCCAGCCCGGCCCGTGCCCTCCGCCGCCCGCCCCCCGGATCGGGTTGCAGGAGGCGAGGGCCGAGCGCAGAGGTTCGCTGTTGCCCGACAGCGAGGGGCAGGGGCGAGGCGAGCAGGTCAGGTCCAGGCTCAGATGGGTCTCCCCGGCACCGCGAGGCTGGGGTGGTGGGAGGACGTGGCCCGCGGAGAAAGGGGCCTGGGGAGAAGGTGGGAGCAGGTGCCCCTCCCACGCCCACCCTGGGGCGCTGTGCTGCCCGGCCCAGCTCTCCGGGCTGCAGGCATAGTGCCTCCCACCACCCAGCCTCCCAGCTCAGCGTAGGCCAGGGATGTTGCCCCCACCTCTGAGAAATCAGCCTTTCCCTTCCTCTCCAGCCAGATGGCCAGGCCGCTGTCCACTCCCAGCCCTTCGCAGATGCAAGCCAGGAAGAAACGCAGAGGGGTGAGTGTCTGTCTCAGCCTTTGAGTGGCCAACTCAGGTTTGCCGGAGGCCACTTGGACCTGGCCCAAACCTGATCAGAAGCTTTGCCCCAAACTACCCACTTGCCTGGGTTCAAATCCCGACTGCCAGTAACTGCCTGGGTGATGCGGCAAATCACCTCACCAGTCTGAGGCCTGATTCCTCCTCGGTGTAACCAGAGTAATAACCGAACGTCCCATGCTGGTGAATCCGTGCCACCCTCTGAGCGAAACCCAACGCACAACAGCCTTATTACTTTTGTTCCAGCCCTCCTTCTGTCCCCTCTCTGAATCCAGAACTTCCCTTTGGTCTAAGGAAGAGGAGGCAGATGGCTCACTGCTTACTGTTCTCCATAGTTTTCCTTTCCTTTTGAACTCAACTGTGGATTGAACCCAGAACTTCCACATGAGCTACATCCCCAGCCCTTTTTAATTTTTTTTTTTTTTATTTTGAGACAAGTTCTCATTAAGTTACTAAATTGCTCAGACTGGGCTCAAACTTTTGATCCTCCTGCCTCAGCCTCCCGGAATGCTGGGATTACAGGCCTGAGCCACCATGCCCAGCTGATTGCTACTGTGCATTTTATCCAGACTTGTCTCTCCCCCTCACAGACAGTCCAGAGACCAGCAACCAGCAGAGTGCAGCGGTGCTGCCCATCACCATCGGCCCTGGGCAGAGCCCTTGCATTGATGTTCTGCTGCCAGCAGGGGTCCCCTGGGCATATGCTGGCACTGTGGCTGTTGTCCCCATTCTGACTGGTCGGTGCCCAACTGTACCAGCGGCTGGGCATTTTGAATGTCATCCCTACAGACCAAGACAAGAGATCTACACTTCCAGCTCTGCACTTTGTTGCTGTGTGACCTTAAGCACATTACTTGTTCCTCTCTGAACCTGTTCCTTTTTCCCTAAAGTAAGAAGATATAATGTGGGAAAATGCAAGTCAGTGTCCAACAGGGCCTGCTGGAAACTGACAAAGCACCTTTGTGTAACTTTGTGTCATTGTTTTTCAGATCATAGAGAAACGCCGCCGAGACCGCATCAACAGCAGCCTTTCTGAATTGCGGCACTTGGTGCCCACTGCCTTTGAAAAGCAGGTATTGACAACTGTGCCAGAGGAAGTTCTCAGGGGGTGACAGATATGGCATGTTCCTCATGGCCTCTCCTATTAATGGGCAGTGGCTGCTGAGGTGCCTTGAACATTTATAAACATCTGTCCCTGGCCAGGGGACAAGGGGAATGGAAATTCATACTGTGTCTCAGGTGAGGTGGCTTGATGTCTCACATGTGTCCATTCGAGCTGAATCCTAAACATGGTCCTGAAGTATAGAGATTCTGCCTATTGGAAGCAAGGAAAATGAAACACAGAGACAGAAGTACTATAAATTGTACTGAGTCACACAGCTGGTAACTAGCAGAGCACCACTGGGTCCCAGGACAGTGTGACATGTCTCCTGATGTTTCCAGAACTATTTGAAAGTGGAGCAGGGTACTCAGGCAGTGGACACCCTGTGGCTGAATATGTTTCGGTGGGGAGACTGCCCTGGAGAGTAGGTGGTTAAATCAGACAGCCTGAAGGATTCTGACCCTGATCCTCCAGGGTCCGGGTCATCTGCCTTCCCTTAGACCAAGGAGAGCAAGTCAATCATTCTGTAGGTGTTTACTGAAACTCTCACAGGGTCAACCATGGACTGGACCTATTGTCCACCCTCAAGGGACTCACATGGCTCTGAGGTTTCCCCTGGGAGGCCAGGTCGGCCTGGAAGCTCAGGAAATGTTTCCTAAGAAAGACACAGAAAGAGCATGTGCTTCAGGGCAGAGCAAGGTCGTGGACAGGCTGAGGATGGAGTCGGAGTCCCAGGGCAGCTGGTCCAGGAGGCGGGTGGGTGTTGGGAGATGAGGCCACGGAACAGACAAGCCCCTCCGGGGAGAGCACGCAGAGCAAGAGGAGAGGGCCGCACTCGCTGGGTTGCCCTGTTTTGAGGGAAGAGCTATAGGCCAGCCAACAGGAAAGGGCAGAAGTGGCTTGAGGGGAAAGCTCCAAGCTGCAGTGGACAGTGGGCTGAGATGAGAAGCAGAGTGCCGTCTTCACATGTGGAGATGTTGGGCAGAGGAGGAGGGGAGGACCCAGCAGGGGAGGCCCGTGACCGCAGGTGGCGAGGCCGTACCCTCCACCTCTGTACCCGCAGGGCTCGTCCAAGCTGGAGAAAGCTGAGGTCCTGCAGATGACGGTGGATCACTTGAAAATGCTCCACGCCACTGGTGGGACAGGTATGGCGCTCCTCTCGGAGTCACTCATACAGTAAAGTGTCTCGAGGCTGGGCCCTGAGATCTGTGGTGAGCAAGGCCAACGTGGTCCCACTCTGTGGGGGCTCACAGCCTCTGGGGGTGGAAGTGGGTCCAGCGGGACGTATGCCAGGCTCTCTCTGCTTTCAGCCTCTTTCTCCACTTTGAGTGTGGCCCTGGCCGCAGCCCTGCCTCCGCTCAACGCCTCCCAGCCTCAGACCTACTTCTGTGCGACAGACTCCTGTTCGCTACCTCAGGGCCTTGTGAGGAATAGGCGTCCCCGCCCATGTCCTGCATGGGCCTAAGGTGGGACCTGCGCAGGATTTTAAGCCACTGCCATTTATTTGTTATCTCTACTCACTGGCCTAGACTTCTGAGTTACTGCATCCAGGGCAGAGCTAGAGGTGTGTCATGCTCACGGCAGGAGTCAGGACTGGAGTAGAACAGAATGTCACTCATTTCTTTTTTTAGAGACAGAGTCTCTCTGTGTAGTCCAGGCTGGCCTTGAGTTCACTATGTAGTCCAGGCTGGCCTCGAATTCACAGTGATTCTCCTGTCTCACCCTCCCAATTACTGGGATTACAGGCGTGCACCACCACACCTGGCGTCATTGCGTTATTTAAGCTAGTCAATTACATTAAAATCATAGGATTGTGGCCAAGTGTGGTGGCGCATGCCTAGAAGCCCAGCATTCGGTAGCTGAGGCAGGAACAGCACCCTGAGTTTGAGGCCGGCTTGGGCTGCATAAGTTCAAGGCCAACCTGCATCACATAGCAAGATCTTGTCTCAAAAACAAATTTTTTAAATAAAAATAATTTAAAAATTTAAAGATTCAACAAGATTGTGGAATTACGGGTTTAGGCTGGGGGTATAGCTCAGTGGCATAAGCGCTTGCCTGGCAAGCGCAAGGTCCTGAGTTCGATCCCTGGTACCGGAAAAAAAAAAAAAAAAAAGGAATTACGGGTTTAGAAAGATTTCTAGACAAATGGAAAATTTGTCTTGAAGCTTCTCTATGTGTTAGGTGATGTTATAGTGGGGAATCTTGAAAGTTCCACAGACCGTGGCCACAAAGATGTACTAGTGTGACTTTTTGAGGGGTGGGGAACAGGGTCTCTCTATGTAGTTCAGGCTGGTCTTGAATTCCCAACATAGCCCAGGCTGGCCTCAAACTTGCTGCAACCCTCCTGCCTCAGCCTCCTGAGTGCTAGGATCACAGACATGTGCCACTGCACCCAGCACTTGCCATTTTGTGAAGCAGTTCTAGAAGTCAGTTTTTATAAGTATTTTTAGTTGTGCTCTCATGGCTGTCTCAGTGTCCTGAAATGATTCAAAACATTTACCGTTTGTGGTCATTTCCACTTTTGCTAGAGAGCCAGAAGTCATACAGTGCCAGATCTGGTTAGTAAGGTAGATGGATAAAAACATATTATAATGTTTGTGTAAGCCTGCCTTTCCACTAGATAGCACACAACAGCAGTATTCACTGTATTTTTAAAAAAATCGTATCTTGTAAAAACATGAAAGACTTCCACAACTACCTCAGAAAGTGGCAATGATGGGGTGAGTGTGTTTGAAGTGGGGGGAGCATTTTGAAGGAGATTAATGGCAATGTGTCATTTATTATAGTAAATTTTTAAATTTCAATTTCAAACTGGGCCTGGTGGCACATGCCTGTAACCCTAGCACTCAGGAGGCTGAGACAGGAGGATCACTGTGAATTTGAGACCAGCCTAGGCTACATAGTGAGTTTGAGGCCAGCCTGAAGCACATAGAAAAGCCCTGCCTCAAAAACAAAACAAAACAAAAATTCAACTCCACAGTTTTTTGTTTTGAGACAAGGTCTTGTTATGTAGTGCAGACTGGCCTCAAATTCACGGTGATCCTCTTGCCTCTGCTTCCCAAGTGCTGGGATCACAGGCATGTGCCACCACGCTTGGCAACTTCACTGTATTTTTGATCACCCTTGTAAGTCCCCAAAACAATTTTCTACCACAGAAAAGGACAGTTGCATTTTAAGAGGCCCAACCTGGTGTTTCTCAAGCCTTAGCATGCAGACGTATCTCTTGGGGCAGGCAGAGCTGTGGCCGGCAACCTCTCCCACCCCCAGGCTCTGAGGCAGTAGGTCTGGCTTGGAGCTTAGGCATCTGCAGTTTGGCTAGCCTGCCTGATAACTCTGATGCAGATCGCTCTTATGAAACCATCCCCTAAAGGAGAGCATTGCTAGCCGAGGAGACGTCTGTGTCTAAGCATCCAGAGGGGCACATATTTCAAACGACATTCATGGTTACCCTGTGGAAAGCAGTGATTCATGTATGGGCAGTGTTTCACAGCTTTCAGAATGCTTCCATTTATGTTATGTCCTTCGATTCCCACAAGAACCCGGAGGTGAGGTTGTTCTTGTCACTACTGTCTAGCTCGGGACTAATGGGAAGATAAGAAATTGTGGTTAAAAGGAGTACAGAGTATGGATTTGAATCCTGGCCCTACTACCTTTATGGCCTTAGACAAATGATTTAACCTGTATTATTCAGTTTTCTCATCTCTAAAATGGGAATAGCTGGTTATGTTGCTGCACACTTGTAACCCCAGCACTCAGGAGGATGAGGTAGGAGGATTGCTGCAAGTTCAAGGCCAGCCTGAACTACATAGTGAAACCCTGTTTTAAAAAGCCAAAAATTAAAAAAATTAAAATGGAAATAATAAAGGGTTTTTTGAAGATTAAATTAGGTAATGCAGGGCTGGGGATATAGCTCAGTGGAATAAGTGCCTGCCTGGCAAGCACAAGGTCCTGAGTTCAATCCCCACTACCGCAAAAAAAAAAAAAAAAAAAAAAAACGGGGGACTGGGGATATAGCTCAGTGGAATAAGCGCCTGCCTAGCAAGTGCAGGGTCCTGAGTTCGATCCCCAGTACCACCAAAAAAAAAAAAAAATTAGGTAATGCAATGAAGTAAGCTCTTAGTAAAAATGCAGCAAGTGTTAGTTCAAACAGAAAAGCAAGCAGGATATAGTAGCACATAGCTGTAATCCTAGCACTCTGGTAGGTTGAGGCAGGAGGATAAAAAGTTTAAAACCAACCATTTGGGCAACTTACCAATTTAACCAGACCCTGTCTCAAAATAAAAAACAAAAGCTGGATGTGGTAGCACACGCGCCTGTAATCCAAGCCCTGGGGTGGAGTAGGGGGGATGGGGGAATGAGGCAGGAGAATTATTGTGAGTTCAAGACCAGCCTGAGCTACATAGTGAGTTCAAGGCCACCCTGAACGACATAGCAAGACTGTGTCTCAAAAGGTGGGGTGGGAGTGGAGATGTGGCTCAGCGCAAAAGCCCCGGGTTAAATCCCCATCACAGAAAGTGGGGTAAGTAAAAACGCTGAGAGGTAAAGGGATTTGCTCACAGCAGCACCGCTGAGTATAGAGCAGGGCCAGGTCTCACCTGAAAGTTACCTCACTCCAAATGTAGCAGTTCCTCTGGGGGACCTCAGCCTTGAGCCAGGGACCAGTTTTGCTACCATAGTCACCAGGCCATGCTGCCCGGGCCTGTTTGCCCAGAAGCATCTGGAAGGAGCTGTCATGGAGAGGCTACGTCAGTGCCAGTGCAACGGCCGCCTGGTCTCTGATTGACATCTGGCCAAAGAGAGGGCGTTGGCTTGATGGCAGCAGCTGCGGACCAGGCAAAACCGGGTGCAACAGGCGGCAAGGCAGTAAGAGCAATAGCACCCTCTTCGTGTACGGAGCGCTTTATGTGCACTACCTGCCTCCACCCGCACGGCTCTGTGCAGCGTGTACTATCAGCTCTCTGTTTGTACCTAAGTAAACTGAGGCACAGAGATCTGGAGACTTGTCCACGGTCAGGCCTCAAGTTGTGGCGGGACCAGGCTTTGAATCCAGCTTCCAGAGACCTCGTGCTTCACGGCTACACAGCCCTACTGTCTCCAAGGGATTTCCAAGCTCTTGAGGCTAGGAAGCCCCTCCCCTCCCTGGGCCGCTCCCATCAACAGGTGGGGTTTATTCTACACCTCGCTTGCACAACCCTTTTGCCCCCGAGTGTCTATTTAATGAAGCTCTCTTGGTCATCAAGTTCCTTCTCAGCACTGATCATGCCGTTCTGATGAAAACCATGTATTTTCTGTGGTTCTAAGTTCATAGTTTAGTTAATTCATTTGACCCTCAAAATTCACCATCCTCCACCCCATAGGAATTTTTATCCCCATTTTAAACATGGGAAGGTTGGGCCTCAGAGAGGTACAGGGGCTTGGGCAGGGTCACTGAGGGAGGGAATGGGAGGAACAGGTTAGAACGCAGATGGTCAGGCCCAGGCCCTGCGCTTTGCCCAGCTCGGTGTGGCCTCATGGTGCCTTGCTTTGCAGGATTCTTGGATGCCCGAGCCCTCGCAGTTGACTTCCGGAGCATTGGTTTCCGGGAGTGCCTCACAGAGGTCGTCAGGTACCTGGGGGTCCTGGAAGGGCCCAGCAGCCGTGCAGACCCTGTCCGCATTCGCCTTCTCTCCCACCTAAACAGCTACGCAGCTGAGATGGAGCCTTCGCCCATACCTGCCAGTCCCCTGGCCTGGCCTGTGTGGCCCTGGTCCTTCTTCCACAGCTGCCCGGGGCTGCCAGCCCTGAGCAACCAGCTAGCCATTCTGGGAAGAGTGCCCAGCCCTGCGGTCCCCAGCGCCTCCCCTCTTGCTTACCCCATCCCAGCCCTCCGAACCGCTCCCATGCGCAGAGTCTCCAGCTCCATCCTGCCCACACGGAGGAGTCTGCTGCCTGGTCGAGGGGCATCTTCCATCCATAGGTCCCACTCCTTGGAAAGGCCAGCCGCCCCCCTCCATGTGGCCCCCAGCAACAGGGCTGGCAGGGGCAGCCACCCCCTTCCCCCTCTGCCATCCTCCTCTCCCACGGCCGCTGGCGCTACAGGGAGCCCGGCTACTGCAGCTGTTCCGGTCTCCAGTCCGCCTTCTGCAGCGCCAGCTGGGAGGCCTTCAGGAGCTGTGCTCTGCCGCTCCTGGGCCCCTGAAATCACTGAAATTGGTGCTTTCTGAGCCGCTTCCCCAGCCCCCAGGAGCAAGGAAGCTCTAAAAATTGCCACTGCCTTTTCTGCTTTTGCTCTATGGAGGCCCCTTCAGCGGTCCCTTCCTCCCCCTCTCCATTGACCCAGTCTGTCCCCCTGGCTCCTCACCCCTACAGCTGCTCTGATCCCAGAGGTCTGGTCTTGTTTCTCACCTGAGCGGTGAGTCCTGGTGCCTCCTGAGCCCCTCAGAGCCGTGCCCAGCCCCTCCCACACAAGACGCATGGATCTTGGGTGTGGGGTGGAAGCTGTAGTGAAGAAGGCTGCCATGGCTGGAGGTAGGCTACCTCGTATCCTGGAGACGGTAGCCAAGCAAGGGCCACGCCCAGGTTTCTTGGGCATCCTGCCTGTCCCTGTCCACCTGGCTTCGGCCACCTCATCATGGTGAGGCACAGGACAGACTCATTCTCTGCTGCAGCCAAAGCCTGGATGCTGGGGGCCCAGCAGGGGCTGCCTCTGCTCTCCTGCTGGTGAGGACACTCGCCCTCCTGCGGACCAGCAGACCTCTGCCCAAAGCGGCCTTCACCGGGAGGACAGGAGGTTTCTGGGCAACCGTAGAATTCTGCGACAGGACGCCTCCACACGCCAGGCCACAGCAGTGCTGCCAGGCGGGAGCCAGGTATGAGCGAGTGAGCACCTGGCTCCCCGCCTCTGGCGGCCACTGCCCTCCCTGCGGGTGGTCCCACCCCTGGGGTGCACAGTGCAGAGCGTCCTCCTGGGATTCAGCACCAGACGCCTGAGCTGCCTGGTTTGCATCGGCTCACAGAGCCTAGACTGCTGCCACAGCCAAGGGCATCACGCTGGACAAAAGTGACTGTGAGGAGGGCCAGGAGGAAGAACAGTCAGAGGCGGCTGGACTCTTCAAGGTCGCATAGTGGGTCGAGGCCTGAGATCCTGTTCACCGGGAGGCTGCACACTGGCTCTGCTCAGGGGCCGTTTCATTCCGCAGCTGTGCCGTAGGCCGTCCTCCTCTAACAGAAGAACAAAGGGCCTGGTGTCCGTTTGCACTGGAGCAGCAGAGACTGGAGCAACACTCAGGGTTGCCACGTTAGTTGAAAAACTGCAGAAACGTTTCTATACTCACTGGAGAAGAGCTGCCCCTGCCTCCCGCTCAGTGCTGCCGAGTGCCTCGGCACTGGGCACTTTCCCCAGGACCACCTCCATCTGGCTCTGCCTGGTGGACCCTACGCTTTGGGGTTCTCCAGCTGACTGCTCATTAGCGCTTATGCCACACAGGTTATTAAATACTTTCCGTGTCTCTGACTCAAGGCTCTTGGACCCCCAGCCTTGGATAGGACCTGCCCTCCCCAGAGGCTACAGCATGGAGGCGCCAGGGCCACAGAAGTAGAGTGTGCAAAAACCCTGGGCCAAAGGGCCCTTTCAGAGAAGTGGGCCAGAGGGCAGAGGTTATGAGTGATCCAGAAAGCTCTTTTAAAAAGCAAGTTGCTCAGGAAAGGATATAAAGGTAAGTACAGCTCTCATTGCTTAGTGAGGAGAGCCAGCTTGGTCAGATTGCTGTCCTGTGGGCCCATCTGAAGTGGGCCACAGGAAGGCAAGAAGGGCTCACTGCAGAGAGTGGTTCAGGGCAGGGGCTGTCCTGAGCAAAGG
Organism: Dinomys branickii; assembly: GCA_004027595.1. Classification (NCBI taxonomy): domain Eukaryota; kingdom Metazoa; phylum Chordata; class Mammalia; order Rodentia; family Dinomyidae; genus Dinomys; species Dinomys branickii. The sequence goes on along the minus strand of PVLD010014522.1, from coordinate 41,491 downwards.
GGCACCATCGCAGGCTTCCAGGGCTTGGGAGAGGGGACAGAGGAAAGGACAGAAGGCAAAGACCAGTCTCCCTTCTCTCACGGAGGAGCACGTGCAGGACAGGAAGAGGACGTCCCGGTCCCCCTCTCCTCCCCATCCTGGTCCTCTCTCTCCTTCCCCTGCTCTCCGGCTGCTCCCAGAGTGCCCTGCAGTCCTGCAATTTGGTGACCTCCTGGCCTGAGAGCCCAGCGAGACTGCGGGAAATGTGTTTCCATGTCGTGGTACCCAGCTCTGAAAGTGCTGGCCCCACTGAAAGGAGCTGGAAATGACAGGCACACTGAGCATTTGGGTGGCCTCAGTTTGATCTCCTGAGAGCTGTCAGAAAGGTGACTGTTCACCCCAACAGATGGGCACTCGGGTCCTCGGGCTCTGTTCCTGAACCTTCCTGTACCCTGACTCCCCGCACCCCACCGCAGGGCAGTGCAGTCAATAAAGATTCAGTTCTGGAAACTCCCAGCAGATTCTGCTTAGAAATCCTGGGAGCCCATCCACTTGCAAGTCTGTAGCCACCATGCTGACCTGGCCATCTCTCTCCTCCCCAGACCACTGTCCCCCCTCTGAAAGCTCTCTGAAAGCTCTCCTAGCTTCACCTTTTGTCAGTTGGTTCTTTTTTTTGAGACAGGGTCTCACTCTGCAGTTCAAGCTGGCCTTGAACTCACTATGTAGCCCAAGCTGGTCTCAAACTCACAGCAATCCTCCTGCCTCAGCCTCCCCAAGTGCTGGGATTATAGGCGTGTGCTAACATGCCTGGCATTGTCAGTCTGTTAACAACCCAGAGAATCTGAAGCTGTGGATCGCATCATATCCACTTTTCCTTAAAACCCTTCCTCTGTTCCTCTGTCATCCTAGAGAGAAAACCCAAGCTCTTCCTTTTTTATTCCCAACCCTACTTCAAGCCTCAGTTCCCTCCAGGCCCAAACCTGTACCTCCCCTTCTGCCCTCAGCTTGCCTTTACTTCCTCAGCTTTCCAACCTTGCTCCCCCAGAATATGCTATTCCCTTTGCAGAATGCTCCTCCCTGCCCTGTCCATGGCTTGGGCCTTTGAACCCGGTGGCCTTGGCTTCAGTGTTATCTCCCTAGAGCCCTTCCCTGACTCTACTTGAGTAATAATCTGATCCCGAAGGTCCCTGCCATGCTCAGGGAGCTTGCCCTTGTGCACCGCTTGTGTATTTGCTCCTTGGCTCACACTACCAACTAGACAGCAAGCTGTGCAGGCCAGGACTGCGCCTGGTCCACTTTCCACTCTGCCCAGCACCAGGTGTGGCGCCAGGCTCATCCTCAGTGTCCAGTGAATCTTTGGGGAATAAATAAACGGGTGAGACATCCTCTGGGTTCATGCTTTGGGTGCTACAAGCCCTTTTAGGGGCAGCCTCACCCTGCGGCTGACTCTGGGGAAGCAGCCGAGCAAAGGGTGCCGGGCTGACAGACCGGATATCTTGTCAGGAGGGTCCAAGGAGGCACAAGCGAGTCCATCTTGACTTGGCTTGGATGGTTCAGCCTCCAGCAGCTCCAGCAAACACTCTTAGACCTGGTGTAGGTGGAGGTGGCAAGGACACAGACCCTGGAGGGGCTCAGACCCTCTGCCTGAGTGCCAGCGGCGAGTGCGGGTGAGCGAGTCTGGGCATAAAGCCAGACTTGGTCACCAGGCCCCATGTTCACTGTGGCCTTGAGCAAGTTCCTTAACCTCCTTGAACTTCAACTTTCATGTCTATAAAATGGGGAAGATGCAGTAACAGCTGCTATTAACTGAGCAGTAGCTACGCAGACACTGCCCTGGGCCGTCCTTGTCTCCCTCACACAGGAGGAAGCTCCAGGTGTGAGGTAGGTGACACCACACCCACAAAGCTCTCAGTGCAGTCCCTGGGGCACATGAAGCAGTCAGCCTTCCCGTGTTATTCGTGGGAGGAGGCTGGATGCAAACTGATGAACATGAAGACATCCCAAGGGTGCTGTTTGAAGCAGTCCAGGCGTCAGCCCGCAGGCAGCAGAAACCGCAGAAGTTTGTTTCCTGTGAGTGCTGAGGTTACACCTTGTTTAAGAAATTCATGCTCTGGGAATTGGGGATGCCTGGGCAGCAGTAATGTGTGTGTTCCACGTTATCCGTTCACTGCAAACATGCAGGTGCTTTCAAATACCACCACTGCCCAGCTGGGCTGGCAGCGCACACCTTGTTATCCCAGCTGAGGCAGGAGGGTCACTGCAAGTTCAAGGCCAGTCCCGGGTACACAGTGAGTTCAAGACCAGCCTAAACTGCATAGTGAGATCCTGTCTCAACACACACACACACACACATACACACTGCCCAGGCCTTAAAAATTACAATTTAACTGATCTGGGCAGGGGTCAGGAATCTCATCAGGAGGTGTAAAATGACGGGATTTTGTTGCTAGTCAGGCAGATTTCCATTCAGTAGATGAACTCCAGCTTAGGAGCCTGAAAAAAACTGACGCAGAGCAGAAACTAATTTGCACAAGGGCATCTCTGTCTCCTGGCCCCTCTCCTAGTCCCCGGCACATAGTAGCAGACTAAGCTGCTGAGCTGCCAAGGGTTGAGTCCAGTCTGTGGGCCCCCAGCCTCCTCGTGAGGGAAGGCTTGGTCCACGGTGGTTCTGCTGGGAGGCCCTGGCATCTTTGACTTGGGCCTGGAGGGTGGGCAGTCCTCGAGTCGGTGGTGGTGTCCCAGTGGAAAGGACTGTACCAGGCTCTTCCTCCTGGCTTCTGATGGGGGCGTGACATTTACTCCTTTGTGTGTCCCTGCCGTATCGCACCACCACCCATGCTCTCACCAGAGGCCAAATCAACACCCCCATCCCTGACACCGCTTGGTCTTGGGCCTTGAACCTTCGAAACTGTGAGGTAAATGGACCTCTTCTTCCTAAGCAGCTTGTGCAGGTGGTTCATCTCAGTGACACAAAGCTAACTGACCCACAGAGCTAAGGCCAAGGGCCTTGGAACATATACTTTAGGTGACACTGAGCATTTATGGCTTTGTGCAAAACTCAAGACATTAGCTTCCTTCTTTCCTTTCTGGGGAAGCAGATAGGAAAGCTCATGTCTGGAATTCAACTGATCCAAATATAAAAATAAGCTATTTTATTTTGTTTTTGGAGACAGTCTCACTGTGCAGTGCCGGCTGGCCTTGAACTTGCAGCAATCCTCCTGCCCCGGCCTCCCAAGTGCTGGGATGACAGGTGTGCCCCCCACACTCACATGCTTGTTATTAGAACAGTGTTATCTGATCCAGACCTAACTAACCAGGTTGTCACAGGGGATGACAGCCATTTGACTTCTCCAGACTAATGGGTGAGAACAGGAGGCCTGTTTGGCCCTCACACAGGACTGGGTTAACAGGTACCAGGATCGGGGATCTCCAGGCCTAGGTGCCGAAATGCCTGGCACAGTACAGCGAGTTACCAGAGGTATGGGTGTTACCAACACGTCGCAGGCACCGAGGCCAGTGTGCTGTGGGGACACTCGTGGGGAAGTGGGGTGGCCGGGAAAGAGGCTGCAGCAAGCCCCCTGGGACACAGCCCCGTGCCTGGGCCCCAAGGGCGGAGCCCATCCACCACCCTTTGTGGCTGGAGGCGAACACCCACTCACAGTAGCCCCAGTGAGTCTCCAGCCCGGGGCTGCCATCCAGACCTGGGTATCAGGAGATGTGTCCCAGAGGTGTCCCAGATGGACATGGCCAAACCACACCACTGATGCCTGCTGCCCTCTGAGACATGCATGTCCTCCAATCTATCGGCCTCAGCAAAGAGCAATGCAGTGCTCCGGGGGCTCAAGGCCAAAAGCTCTGATTTTGCCCCTGGCATTGCCTCTGGAGATCCTCTTTCTCACCTGGCCCACATCCCATCTGCTGGCAGATGTCCTCAATTCTTCTCTCTGTGGACACCCAGAGCCTCTGCCCTTCTCACACATGCTCGGCTGCCCTGGCCGAGCCCTTGCTGGTCTCCTTCCCCCGCATCCCATGCTGGCCTCTTCCTGGGCTCCTACCACTTCTCCCTGGCCCACCATCCATCTCCTCATGGTGGCCCCAGGGCCTCTGAACACAGGGCAGCTGAGGCCCCCCTTTGGCTCAGATTCCTCCAATGACTCCCTGGGCTGCATGAAAGCCAGAGCCTTCCAGTACCCACCCACCCCCACCCCCACAGCGTCTGCTGCATCTGTCAGACCTGGCCCATCTTGTGCTCCTTTCCCTAGCCCTGCCTCTTTGCCCCTCCTTGAAGGGGGCACAGTCCTCTCTCAGGGCCTTGGCCCTCTGCCCACCAGCTCTGCTCCCAGATATCCACATAGCTCCCAGATCCTCATGGCTGCCCCCCCATATCCTTTGGGTTGTTTTGGAGACACAGTCCTACTACGTAGGCCAGGCTAGCTTTGAATTGTGGTCTTCCTGCCTCAGCCTCCTAAGTGCTGGGGTTACAGGTGTACATCCCTGTCCCGCTGTCTTTGGAGTTTTGCTTAAGGTTAAGCAGGGCAGCCTTCTCCAACAGCCCCATTTCGAGTGCAGAGCTCCTCCAGCCTCAGCCTCCCGTCCCCTTCCACACTGTCCTTTGGCTGTCTGCACGCTCACACCATGACAAACACTACATTGTTTTCATCCTGTGTGCTGTCGCTCTCCCTCCCTAGAACATTCCCGGAGACAGGGATTTCTCTGTATCGTTACTGTTCCCAGCACCCAGAGTGCTGCACTCAGAACGCAGTGATAATAGGCAGTAGGAATCCATCATCTGTCATTAATGAACAGTAAACTGCCTGAGTTCATGATGGTTTGATTTCTTTTTTTTTGGCTTTTGTTTATTTTGTTTTTGTTTTTTGAGATAGGGTTTCGCTATGTACTTCAGACTAATCTTGAACTCACTATGCAGCCCAGGCTAACCTTGACCTCATGGTGATTCTCCTGCCTCCACTTCCTGAGCACTGATGTTACTGGTATGCATCATCATGCTCAGCTAGAACCAGGATCTTAACCCAGATGATCTGACTCCAGAGACTAACTCTGTAGCAAGCCTGCTCTGTTGCTTTCTTTTTGTTTGTTTTTGGGGGATTTATTTTTAAAACAGGGTCTGCATAGTAGCTCACACCAGCCTTAAACCCACTGTGCAGCCCTAAATTACCTCAAACTCACAGTGGTCCTCTTGCCTCAGCCTCCAAAGTGTTGATTGTGGCGTGTGCCACCACACTAGAATGCTGTATTGGTTTAAAATGAATGAAGAGCCATGGAGATAGCTCAGTGGCATAAGCGCCTGCCTGGCAAGCACAAGGTCCTGAGTTCAATTCCTGGTACCAAAAAAAAAAAAAAAAGAAAGAATAGAAGAAAAAAATGGAAACAAAACTTTTGTAAAATAAGAGAGGAAGAGGGGTTGAAGGGAGGGCAGGGGAATGGGAAAAATAGAAGCCGCACATTATATCACACACAGACACAACTTCCTTACGGCGAATGTGATCATTACGTATATCTAAAATGTACCAATAAAAAATTAACACTAAATTCTATACTACTCTAGAGAAAAAAATGAATACATGAGCCAGGTATGGTGATGCACACATGTAATCCCAGAATTTGGGAAGCTGAGGCAGGACAAACAAAAACAAACAAAAGCCTGAGAATGTATGAATGGGAAAAAAGTATTTATACCAGAATCAATGAAATTTCGAGTCAGATGGATTAAAATTCCTGATTTGTTACCTACTAGAATATATGGTTTGAGCAGGCATGGGTGGTGCACACCTGTAATCCCAGCACTTGGGAGGCTGAAGCAGGAGGATTGTTGTGAGTTCGAGGCCAGCCTGGATCACAGGGTGAGCTCAAGGCCAGCTTGAACTGCATAGCGAGAGCCTATCTCAAAAAGACAAAAATAAATAAATAAATAGAATACATAGTTTGGACAGTTTTGTTTTGCTTTTAGGCAGGGTCTTGGTATGCAGTTCAGGCTGGCCTTGAACTCACTACATAGCCCAAGATGGCTTTGAACTTGTCGCGATACTCCTACATCAGCCTCCCCAGCACTGGGGTTACAGGTGTGCACTACCCCGCCTGGCAGAACAAGTTTCTCATCTTCTTTAAATATCAGGATTTTCATGGGCCAAAAGCGGATTAAAAACTATGTTTTGCCAGGGGTGGTAGCACATGGCTGTAAGCGATGGGGAGGCTGAAGCAGGAGGATTGTGGTAGTTCAAGGCCAGCCTGAGCTACAAAAGTGAGTTCAAGGTTAGCCTGAGTTACGTAAGTGAGTTCAAGGCAGGCATGAACTATGCAGTGAGACTCTGTCTTCAAACAGTGTGTGCACACACAGTTTTAACTACCTTTTATTAGCTGTCCCTAACTAACCCTTTTATTGTGCTGTGTTAAGTTTGTTATCCCTTACTGTCCTCTAGTGGCCAGTTAAAATAACGTCATTCCTGCAAAACACATGCTCCTGTAACTGTCAGTTAAGTCACAATACTGCACACCCATAGAAAGTTGAAAATGCAGCAAGTTGAAAATGCACTGAGTACAGCTAACCTCCCTCACAGGAGAGCCCCACAGCACAGGCCTGGTGGGCGGTGGTTAAGAACCCCGACTGCACTCCTGCCTGGGACCTGCTGCTTGCTGCTGCCACCCAGCAGTGTCAGTGTGCGGAACTGCATATTGCCAGCCCAATATCAAAATTCAAAGTATGGCTTATATTAAATGCACCTCACTTCTGCACTCAAAAATCATAAATCAAACCTGCAGCCAGGCTTGTAATTCCAGCTCTCTGGGAGGCTGAGGCAGGAGAATGGCAAGTTCAAGTTCAGACAGGGCAACTTAGTGACTTACTGAGATCCTGTCTCAAAGTAAGAAATTAAAAAATGGGTTGGGCTTAGGAGCCTGAAGCAAGGGGATCATTGCAAGTTCCAGACCAGCCTGGGATACAAAGTGAGCTCAAAGCCAGCTTGAGATGCATAGCGAGATCCTATTTCAAAAAGACAAAAACAAAAAAACAAAAAAATGAACTCTGAACTGGAGATATAGTTCAGTGCAAATTCAATCTCCAGTATGACAAATAAATAATAAATAAATGAATAAATCACCAAAGCCTGGTACGGTACCACATGCCTTGTAATCCTAGCACTAGGGAGGCTGAGGCAGGAAGATTTTGGTGAGCTCATGGTCAGTCTGGAATACACAGTGAGACTGTGTCTCAAAAATGCAAAACAAAATAAATCAAAAACATGAGAACTGCAAGGCAGGGTCTGTCAGCACCAAGTGCCTAACTGTTGTAAGCCCCGAATTGCTAGATTCCAAAAATAAAACAGCCAGAGTTCTTCAGACTCCCGAATAACAGGCTCAGTAGGTTTCACAGCTGAGTCCTCCAGACCTTCAAGGTGCACATTCTCCCAGCACTCATCAGTGTTACCACTCAGCTTGATGGGGTCACGGGAGCCCAGACGTTTGGTCAACGTTATTCTGGACGTGAACTGGAGGGTGTCTCTCCGTGAGATTGATGTTTGAGTCAGTAGACTGAATAAACAGATTGCGAGGTGTGGCACTGCAGCTGAGAATGCCAGCACTCAGGAGACTGAGGCAGGAGGGTTGCTGGGAGTTTGAAGCCCGCCTGGACTACATAGTGATTCAAGTTCAGCCAGAACTGCATAGTGAGACCCTGTCTCAAAAAACCAAAAAAATAAAGCAGCTGTGCACCTGATGTGGGTAGTTCTCACCCAATCAACTGAATGGGTCAATAGAACAAAAAGGCTGACCCTCCCTCAAATAAGAGGCAGCTCCTCCTACTGGACCACAGAACTGGGACATGTGTCTTTTGAAGAGTTTGGACAAAAGCCTTTCTGTTCTCCTAGGTCTCCAGCTGGCAGATCTGGAATTTTGCAGTCCCTGCAATCACATGAGCGAATTTCTTAAATGAATAAAGGTAGCAGACTTGGTGGTACACACCTATAATCCCAGCACTCTTGGAGGCTGAGGCAGGAGGATCACAAGCCTGATCCCAGCCTGGGCAGTTCAGTGACATTGTGAAACCTTGTCTCAAAATCAAAACAATTTGTTTTAGAAAGGGGCTGGGGATGTAGCTCAATACAAAGGCCCTGAGTTCAATCCCTAGTACCACAAGAATAAGGAGGAAGAGGAAGAGAAGACAGAGCCAGGAAAACAGAGGCATCAGGGGAGAGCTACTCTTTTTCTTTTTTTGTTAGTTGTTTTGTGGTACTAAGGGTTGAAAATCAGTTACTCAATCAATCAATCTCTCCTCCCCCACCCCCCCTTTTTTTTGTTTTTGAGACAGTGTCTCACTATGCAGTTCAGGGTGGCTTTGAGCTCACTTTGTAGCCCAGGCTGGCCTCAAACTTGCAATGATCCTCCTGCCTCAGCCTCCTGAGTGCTGGGATTACAGGCTTACAGGCCTGCACCACCATGCCCAGCATACTCCATGCCCGGCATACATACTCCTCCCCTTTTTCTCTTTCTTTCTTTCTTTATTTCTTTCTTTTTCTCTTTCTTTCTCTGTCTCTCTCTCTCTGTCTCTCTCTGTCTCTCTGTCTCTGTCTCTCTTTTTTGAGACAGGGTCTCACTACACAGCCCGGGCTGGCCTCAAACTCTTGGTGATCCTCCTCCTTCCCCCTCCCGAGTGCTGAGATTATAGAGCTGTGTCACCACACCCAGCTTTTTCTTTGTTTTGTGGTACTGGGGACTGAACATGGGGCCTTCATGCTGAGCTACATCCCTAGTCTATTTTTATTTTTAATTTTGAGACATGGTCTTGCTAAGTTGCTGAGGCTGGGCTGAAGTTTGCAATTCTCCTGCCTCAGCCTCCCAGAACACTGGAGTTTCAAGTGTGCACCACCATGCACAGCCAGGTGCTCTCTTGTAAGAATCCCTTTCCAGAGAACTAAGTGAAATGAAAGCCACCCAAGTTCATCCCTTGTGAGGGCCGCACTCACAGACTGAAACACTTGCCACCAGGCTTCACCACTTGCCATGCCACCAGCACTACAGGGAGACCACGCTGTTGCCAGGAGAGCTCAGATGGGACCCGCTGACCCCAGAGCCAAGCACTGCATGGCAGAGCCCGCTGCAAAACCGCGCATGTGTAACTCCAAAGAGGCATTCAGAAGGCAAAGCTAGGAGCCAGCAAGAAAAGGATCTGTGGTTGCCATGGATTCCAGGGAGGGAGGAAGGCCAGGCGGCGCAGGCGGACCCATGAAGGTGGGGACGCGGCAGACACAGACTTCTGCCGCAGCGTTACAGGGCTGGGGGGCTGGGCTCCCCAGTGGGGATGCGAGAATAGGGACAGGGGTGAGGGGGTGTGTGTGCGGCTTGTGGGGTGGAAACTCCACACTTGCCACTCAGCTTTGCCTTGAACCTGAAATAAATGAAGACCTAAATAAACGTAAATATAGAATGTGTGCATGGGTGAGAATATTGAATGTAGTTACGCAGTTCGTGTACCATTCACCAGGCGTAGGAACGCACGCCTGTAATCCCAGCACTCTGGGAGGCTGAAGCAGGAGGATCACAAGTTAAAGTCTACCTTCAGCAACCTACTGACTTAGAAAGACTGTCTCAAAATTAATAATAAAGGGTTGGGAATGCAGCTCAGTGCAAAGGCCCTGGGTTTAGTCCTCAGTACTGCAGAACAGAGGGAGAGAGGGATCTCACCCCTCACTCCCTGGGAGGAAACCCAGATCCAACCTGTACGACTTCTGGGAAGAATCTGTAACCCTGAGTCTCCCTCCTTCTCAGGCACTCCGGAAGGAGCCATCTACCCCAGCCCCCTGTGTCCTCTGCCCGGGACCTGCCACATAATTTGAAAGGTTGGTGCTAAGGTGACCCTGACTCCAGGCAGGGGCAGCCACGAGCTGTGCAGTCACCCCAGGGACTGAGGCAGGGACCCCCAGGCTGCGCACCAAGTTCCTTCATTCCTCTATGCACTTACTCATCTGAACCTTCGCTCAGTCGGTGCCTGGCTCTGCTCAGTGGTGAGTAAGATGCAGTCAGCTTCAGGAGCTCACCTTTAACCAGGAATGAGACACATCCCTGCAATCCCTGTACTGGAGAGGCTAAGGCAGGAGGATCATGAGTTCAAGTCCAGCCTGGGCTTGGTAGTGAGACCCTGTCTTAAAAAATATAAATGAAGAGGAACAAAGAGAAGAAGGGAGGGCAAGGACGAGAAGGACGGGGAGGGGGAAGGGGAAGAAGGGACCCATGTGGTCGCTCGCAGACACACAGAACAGACGGGCCCACACTGCAGAAGCATCGGAAGGGAAAGCAGAGGGCCTCTGAGGGCCGCCACTGACCCCGAGCAGCCTTCTCAGCGTGGTTGTCTTGGGAAAGGGTGGGGGGATGCATGGGGCTGGGCAGAAATTTCCAAACCCTCCCAGAAGGGCACTCGAGAGGTTCTGGGACGGAACCAAAGACCCTGTGCGTGGGCCACTGGGGAGAGCGGACAGAGGAGGCCGCGTCCTGAGCCCGTCTCAGTGGCCTGGTGCTGGGTCCCGCACCTTCTTTCTTTCCTGGTTTCCTTTCACCAGCCCCCTCTGCGTTCCTTCCTAAACAAGACTATCCACGCGACCCGGAGACTGACACGCATAGTTTTCTAACCCACAGCTTCAATCTTAATACATTTTTTCACCTGAAATCGCTGGGTCTCTGCCACAGTGTGGAAGGCGCTGCTGCCAGCTGCTGCTCGCTGTCCTAGGGAGGACTCACCACCCTCTGGCCGTGACACTGATGACAGGGCCTTGTTTTTTGTTTTGTTTTGTTTTTTCCTTTTTGAGACAAGGTCACACTATGTAGTTCAGGCTGGTCTTGAATTTGCTACGTAGCCCAGGCTGGCCTAGAACTCATAGCAGTTCTCCTGCCTCAGTTTTCCAAATGCTGGGACTATAGCTGTGGAATGCCATACCCACCCTATGTTTGATGAGCGCTGCCTGTGCAGAGACGCCAGCAGCACTGCGGGGAAACACAGGGAGACGGGACAAGCAGGCTGCTGCTGTCAGGAAGGCCAGGGGGACCTGAGTGGGGAACAGGCAAGAGGGGGCGCTGGCCTTTCCCACCAGGGCTGCACAAGCCCCGCCCCAACCCCTCTCCTCTTCTGAGCTGACCCTGGCCTTTCCAGGCTGGCGAGCACAACTTCTGATCCACCCTCTCAGCGCCAGGGCTGTGGGCACACAGGACTTTGCCTGTGGCTGCCAGGTGAGCCCGGTCCCCAACAGCCTGGGCAGACCACAGGCAGCAATCGTGAGTTAGGTCCAGCCAGGCCCGCTGGCCCCCATGCCGCAACAACAGCTTCTGTGCACTCCGCACTTGGGTCAGGAACTAAGCAAGGTAAGTGTTCCTATACCAAGGGGCTGATGCCTTGTCCAACTATGCAGCTGGAGTCCCTGCCCTGGGCCACAGGGTCACAGTGCTCCATGTCCTCTCGGGACCCACCCTTCACCGCCACGTCCCTCCCACGGCCTTCAGGAAGACAGAGACTTGCCTGTTCTCACTGCCTCCCAGGCCTCTCCTCACTCACTCACTAATGGCCCTTTTTCTTCTTACTTCATTTAAGCCTGTGCTCCTGCACTCTCCTAGAAAACAACCTTGTCTGGAAAAACAAAATTTTGGGTTGTTTTGTTTTGTTTTTGTTGGTTTGTTTGTTTTAAGGACAGAAGTCTTAGCAAGTCACTAAATTGCCCAGGCTGGGATCAAACTTGCAATCCTCCAGCCTCAGCCTCCCAGAGCTGGAATTACAGGCCTGCACCACCACACCAGGCTGATGCCCAGGTTCTGCTGGTTTGGGCAGCTGGCATGTGGGAAGGGCTGCTTGGAGGATCTGAGATACCAGCAGCCATGAGCCCTGCTAGGCCCTGGCCTCAGGGAGCTCCGCTCCAAAGGGCTAGTCCAGGGGAGATCTCCAGGCCCCTGGAGGGTAGTGAGCAGAGGATCCCAGTGGCCCCTGCTGCGGATGGGTGGCTGAGGATCAGCCAGGCGTGGGAGCCTGGCAGGACTGATTGTCCAAGCCAGTGAGGAGAGGAGACGCCCTGGGGGCATGGGCCAGAGCCAGCTCTACCTCCAACCTGCCATGGAGTCACCTGAGGGACTGGTTAAACACAGACTGCCCAGCTCCACCCCTGGAGGGTTTTTTCCTCTCTCTTACTCTTTTTGAGACAGGGTCTTGCTTTGTAGTTCAAGCTGGCCCTTGAACTCACTCTGTAACCCAAGCTGGCTGCAAACTCATGGCAATTCTCCTGTCTTGGCCTCCCTCATGCTGGGATTACAGCATGTGCCACCACACCTCATGGGAGTTTCTGACTCAGTGGGTCTCTTACCCCTGCCCCAATCCTGTACTGCCTATTGACCTTGATGAATTTCTACCTACCCTAGTCTTGTTCATCTTTGAGGACCAGATGCCTGGAGGCCAGAGGTCACTCTTTAGATGGGCTAGCTGAAACTTTTTGCGTCTAACATGGCTTACAGAGCAACACCAGACAACCGCTACCACTTGTGATTCAGTATCATCCCACCGGGCGTGGTGGTGAAGCCTGTAATCCCAGTACCAGGGAAGCTGAGGCAGAAAATTCCAGACCAGTTTGAGCTACATGGTGAGTTTGAGGCCAGCCTGGACTACAAAATGAAACTCTGCCTAGCTAAAAAAAATTTTAAAATAAAAATAAATAAAACCTACATGCTACATCTCACACACACACACACACACACACACACACAGCACCATGACAATTGCTATGACAATGACCAAAAAGAAAAAAGGAGCACAAAGAAATGGCCCCCAAGTTCCTGGCAGACCTGTGTTCAGGAAAGACATGCCATCCCTTTACTAGCATATTCCTCCGCTCAGGTTACCCTGCATCCATAACCGCCTGACCCCCAGCAGCGGGAAGAGAGGGTCATTTGTGAGTTTAACTCCTGCTTCTCCTATTGGCCAAGAAAAGAGTCTTTGCTGGTCAACTGGTGCTGTCTTGTTATTGGTTCTACAATTCTCAGGGGAAAGGACCCAGTTTGGGGTTAAAAATCGATAGCATGTCCCAGGTTGGGGCCTCTGAGTTTCTTCTTGTTTTGTTTTGTTTTTGAGACAGTGTCTCACTATGTTGTCCGGTTGGCCTAGAACTTATCATTCTCCTGCTTCAGCTTTCCAATTGCTGGTGTTGCGTCCAGTGCATCTGGGGTCACCAGCACCCCACAAACATTCCTGGGCTTGTCTCTAACATAGAAAGAGGAAGAGGAGTCAAAAGTCACAGTACAGAGTGGAAGTAGATTCATTGTAGATTTATTGCAGCAAAGCGAAAGCAAATTTATTGCAGAAGCAGCTCAAAGCCACTCCAGGGAGTCAGGGCTCAGAGTTGGGTGGTTGCTAGACTCATCCACTTAACTGGCTAGTGGGCTCATTGCTAAGGGTGTAGGGTCATGTAGTCGGGAATTACAGCACAAAGTTAGGAACATTTCAGGATGTACAAACCACAAAGCAGTGAGGGGAACAGTTTAAGAGCTGGTCCTAGGTTATCTATAGGGTGCTGGGCTTGTTGCCTCAGAATTAAAACCTCAAAATTGCCTGCTCTTAGTCACAGAAGCTACCTTTCTCCTCCCTCTTGCTCTAACCTTACCTAAGGGTCCCATCTTTCCCTATAATTCCTTTTTGGATTGCTGTATTTCACTTCTTTTGGTTTTGATTTTGTTTTGGTTTGATTTTTGGCTTTTGAGACAGGGTCTCACTAGTGTAGTTCAGGCTGGCCTTGATCTCACTATGTAGCCCAGGCTGGCCTCAAACTCGAGTCAATCTTCCTGCCTCAGCCTCCCAAGTGCTGGGATTACAGGTGTGCGCCACCACACCCGGTTACTGTACTTCATTTCAAACAAATTCCTAGGTGACTGTGATGGTCCCCAAACCACATGTAGTTGATATCATATTGCTATCATGTGGAGGAAAGGGCGGGCCCAGGACTCAGCACTAAAGTTAGAACATCCAAGATGAATAGAGAAAGAGCAACTTGTGAAGAAATTGCCAAGAGACAAGAGTGATTACTTGAAAACTATCTGTCTGCAAGGCATGCTGTGAGCTGCAGGTGGGGAGGGCCCAGGGCTACCTAGGTTTCCACTGTGTCCCTACCTCAAAACACAGAGCCTGGGATCAAAGGCATCACATTTGCTAAATGGAAAAGCTGGAAATGACAGGAAGTGGTTGAACTCTACAGAAGGGTAACAAGATGGAAACTGAGCATCCCTTCCTTATTCTGCATCCCCTTGCTCTTATTACAGCTTTTTCCAGAAAACTGATGTTATCAGCCAAGAGCTGCCTCACCTTTGCAGGCGCTGCCTCGGGCCCTTGCCTTTCGTCTCCTCCTGGGAGCAACCGTGGAGGACAGCGCCCGCCCCCGTCCCAGCCTAAATCTGCCAACAGAGGCCCAGAGCCGACCTCACCTCATTCCCTGGAGTCTCCACTTCTGATTCTTCACTCTCCCTGGGACCTCCCACCTCTTCGCTTCGACCCTGTCATCTCCCACAGCGGCAAACCACCTCCATGTGCCGCCATCTTTAACCTCACAGACGGAAGTCCCACCCGGTGAACGCCACTGGCACCGGTGCTGTGACTCGTTAGCCTAGGCTCCTTCGCTGGCCTTTCCATGTGCGTGTCCCGCAGGTTTTCACTGGCCACCTTTTCCCCTGCACTCCCTGCTGCTATCGTACATAGGACACAAACCTATATGGCCACTGGTTTACTCAGCCAAAATTTCTGCAGCAATCTCCCCAGCAGACATTGCACTGAGCAGTGGGGTACAGCATGAGCAAGCCCTTGGCATGGGCTTGCTAAACATACACCATCACTGAGCTGCACCCAGCCAGGTCACTGCCTTCTGACCTGTGCTGTGTATAGTCTGGGAAGACAGATGTAGTAGAATTGACAGAGAACTTCACAGACTATGAAGGAAACAGCACAATGCTGTCTTAGACAAGATTGTCATCAAAGGCCTTTGCAGAGAGGCAATAGCGGTACAAGGCTTTGGAGTGCTGCAGTCTCCTTCTAGAGGTGGACTCTAGGTTCTTTCTGTCTTGAGCAAAAAAAAAAAAAAAAAAAAAAAAAAAGGTTAAAAAAATACAAAAGGAAGCCATGTATGTTGGCCCACACCTACAATCCCAGCATTTAGAAAGTTGAGGCAGGAGGATTGCTGTGAGTTTGAGGCCAGCCTGGATTACATACTCAGTTCAGGGCCAACCTGGACTTCACAGTGAGACCTTACCTAAAAAAAAAATAAAGAAATTTTTAAAACTTGCAGGAGTTCTCAAAAGAAGAACTGAAGACAACACTCTTTGATTGGTTGTACATGGCTTTAGGAATTGTTCTATGCAGTGTGTCCCAGAACTCGGCAATTAGCAAGTCAGGCCTTCTTCTCCGGCTAGTTTGCCTCTCCCTGAACTCCTGCCTTAGCAATAACAGCGTTAGAAAAAGCACAAGAGGCTGTTGCTTTACACTCTGACTTCGGATCTCAACACACAGGCTGAAAACGAAAGTAGACTCAACTCATGTGGAACGACCACTGTCACCAACCTGGAATTAGGCTGTTTATCTGAACTTCTGGGAAATCAAATTTAGAGGATAACAACCACATTTCCTAAACAGGCCAATTTCAATGGCCAAAATAATGAAGTTTGTGCTACCTTGGTCCTTACACAAAAAAAGTAACCTGGCTGGGCATGATATACATGCCTGTAGTCCCAGCACTCTGGTTTGGCTGAGGCAGGAGGAATCCAAATTTTAGCCCAGTCTTGGCAACTTGGTGACTTAGCAAGACCTTATCTCAAAATAAAAGTAGCTGGGTGAGGTGGTGTGGCACACACCTGTAACCCCAGCACTCAGGAGGCTGAAGAAGGAGGATCACCACTCTGAGCCTAGGCTATACAGTGCATTCAAGGTCAGGCTGAACTATAGAGTGAGATACTATCTCAACAAAACAAAACAACAAAAATAAAACACCCAAACGTTTTTAATATAAATAAGTAAGTTTAAAAAAAAGGCCTGGGGTGTAACTCAATGTGAAAGCCCTGGGTTTAATCCCCAGTACCATTTAAAAAAAAAAAAAGTAGTTATTTTCCTTTCTGTCTCCACGTTCCTGCCTCACAAGGAAAGTAACTATGAAACAATCAACTTGCTTTGTTCTGCTTTTTTCAGTCTCCTTTCTATAAAACCAACCCCTTCTGCTCAGCCCACAGGCACTTATTCTGTTTCATGTGATGAAGTATTGCCTGATTCTAGAACCAAAAATAAAGCCAATCAAGATTGCTAAACTGCACTGGGATTTTGTTCTTGGACAAAGAACATCTAAAGAATGAGAATGAGCCATGGGAAGAGCAGGAGCAGAAGCCCTGAAATGGAAAGGGTTCGAGGAACAGGAAAAAGGCCAAAGTCAGGGGTTGGAGCATCACACACAAGGCTTAAAGTCAAAGAAAATCACGGCTGCAGGGATGATTCTCAACACTGGCTTTGCCCAGCCTTGTAAGCTGCAGCATGGAGCCCGATATCCTTGTAAGAGCACCAAGAGACCTTGTAGGACTTGAGCACAGAGTAGGGTTTTTGAAACTATGTTGGCTGCTGTGTGAAAAGTGGGTTGGCACACCTGTGATACCAGTACTGTGGAGGCTTGAGTGGGAGGATTGTGAGTTTGACACCAGCCTGAGCTACACAGTGAGACCCTGTCCCCAAACACAATGGCTTGGAAGCAGCAACAGCTGCTGGCAACTGCAGGCGGCCAGTGAAGAAGCAATGGCCTTGGTCCAGGTGGGAACCACTGATCCGCAACTCTCTTCACAGAGCTGCCCAGGTTTATACCGCAAGCTGTCCAAGGGGCACCCTCCTTCCCACCAGAGTCCTTGTCCTCCATAGAGGCCACCGTGTAGCCCACACTCTAATCTACAGCCCAGGAGTGCCTTTCTCCTCCGCTTCCATTCAGTCTCCAACTCCCGCAGATTTCACCTCCTAAACTTCTCTAAGATGTATCCCTCCTCATCTGTCCCTGCTGTCATTGTCCTTGTTTGAGCGCCATTAAATATCCTCCTCATGAATATTTTCTTCCCCTTTCTTACGGGTTGTGTCTGCCACTGAAAAAGATATGCAGAAGTCCAGCTGGGTGTTGGGGCACACACCTGCAGTCCTAGCACTCTGGGAGGCTAAGGCAAGAAGATCACAAGTCGGAGCTCATCTTTGCAATTTAGTAAGACCCTGCCTCAAAACAAAAAAAATAAAAAAGGGAAACAAGGACTTTGTTTGGATGTAGCTTAGTGTGAAGGTTCTGGGTTCAACCCTCAGTGCCAAACAAAAGAAAAATCAGATATGCAGAAGTCCTGATCCCCAGGATTCAGAATGACACCTTGTTTTGTAGGGGAAAAGAAGCCATATATTTTCCCACCCATCAAAAGGTTTATGGCTGATATCCCATAACAAAAGACAGAGAGAAAAACCAGAACAAATTTATTTAATCAAAGTTCTATGTGAAGATGGGCATGGTGGTGCACACCTGTAACCCTAGCTACTCCAGAGGCTGAGACATAGACATCACAAGAGTGAGCCCAGCCTGGGCATTTGGTGACATCTTGTCTCAAAATAAAAAATAAAATGGGCTGGGAAGTAGCTCAGTGCAAAGGATCTGGATTGAATCCCCCATACTGCTAAAAAGAACAGGAGGAGGCGAAGATGAACTCTTTTATATGTTACAGAGGAACATGGTCCTACGACACCTTGGTTTTGGACTTTTAGCTTCTAGAACTGTGAAACAATAAAGTTCTGGTTTTTATAAGTTTGGTTGGTCAGGGTTTTTCAAGACAGAGTCTCACTATATAGTCTAGGCTGACTTCAAACTTACTATGTAGCCAGCATGGTCTTGAACTCATCATCCTCCTGGTTAAGTCTGAGTGCTTGAGTCACAGGTGTGCACCACCACACCTGGCTAAATTCCATTTGTTTAGTTTTGTTTTGAGACAAGGTCTCAATATGTAGCCCAGGCAGGTCAAACTCACAGCGATCCTCCTTCCTCAGCAGGTGTGTGCCACCATGCTTGGCTCATTTTTAAAATCTGGTTTGTGGTACTACTTTGTTATGGTCACACTAAGACACTGTACACCCACTATTTCAACTCCACAATGGCCACCTGAAAGAACCTTCAATGTTTATACCACCTAGATAAGTCTAATGTCCCCGAAGTATTGAGATAGGAGATTGGTTGTGGTAAAACTGGTTGGGGAGGTAGGCATGATCTGTTAATTACAAGATCCTGGAACACATGTGCAGAACAGTTCCCAAAGCCCTGCAGGTAGACTTCTCACGAGACCTGAAGCAGGATTTCCATAGGGTGTCCTACAGCTGACGTGATCCTGCGGCATGAGATGCCAGTGTCATCTCTCAGGACCAGGGTTTCCTTGAGATTTGGGCAGTGTAAAGGACACACCAAAGCCATGAAGAGGAGTCCTGGCTTTGCTATCCTGGCTTTCCTGGTGGTAGTCCACCCTGCTTCTCCAGGGTTCTCTCTGGTCTTGCGTTTTCCTCTTTTACTTGGCCCAAATTGCTCTGCAGAGCCAGTTTCTTCCTTACTCTTCACTATTACTTTTTCAAATAAACTTTGCTGCCGATTTTCACTTATTTTCTCTGATACTTTGTTCAAAATGAGAAAAACCTGCAAACCAGCTCTGCAAGGAGACACAAACACCACAAAACCCAGCAACCTTTACTTGATGAGGCACTTTTAGAAGAAGGTACCTGATAACAGGATGGGACTCAGGCATCAAAGATATAAAGACCTGGCTTCCAGAACTGGGGATATAGCTTGGTGGCACAGCACCTGCTTGGCAAGCACAAGGCCCTACGTTTGATTCCCAGTACCCCCCTAAAAAAGGCTTCTATCCATATCTCTACACTATTTTTTCCTTTCAGTACTGGGGATTTAACCCAGGCACTTGGCACTGAGCTATTTCCTCAGTCCTCTCTTGTTTTTGTTTTTAGGCTTTTTGTTTGTTTGTTTTTTTGAGACATAGTCTTGCTATGTAATTCAGGCTGGCCTTGAACTAGCAGTGGTCCTCCTTCCTCAGCCTCCTAACTGCTGGGATTACAGAAATGTGCCATCCTGCCTGGAACCCACAGCCCTTTTTTAAATTGATGTCTGAGACAAGATATTACTAAAATTCTAAGTTGCCTAGGCTAGGCTCAAACTTGCAATCCTGCTTCAGCCTTCAGAGTGCTGGGATTGCAGTCATGCTCGGTGAAGACCAGCTTCCATAACCCTACTTTTGTTTCCTGCTTTCCCATCCTACAGAGTTAACATCCAGCGATATTAAACCTCTTAGAATTTCCTTTTAAGATGATTCCTGTTTGGGGGTCTTGGCTCAAGCTCTGCATGGAATGCCTGCTACTAAAGTTCTCTGGTTTGTTCTTTCAAAGCTACCTTTAGCCATTCACATATAAAGGGAAAAGACCTTTAATAAACCTATGAAAAGCTGGTTAACCTTGTAGCATATCAACACAACAGAAAGATACCATTTTTCATCAAATGGGGAAATTTTTTAAGTGCATAACATTTAAGGTCAGGTATGGCCACCCTCCTGTAAGCCCACCACTCAGGAGGTTGAGGCAGGAGGGTCAATGAGTTCAAGACCAGCCTGGGCTACAGTGTAAACTACACAGTGAGACCCTCACTAAAAAAACAGAAAAAAAATTTTTTTTCATGACATTCAGAGCCGTTAAAGATGGATCGAACTGCTGGGTGTGGTGGTATCACCACAAAAGATTCAACAGGAACAAGTTAGATCTACCCACATTCACCTGAGTGCATTCCTGTCATGTGGTGTTAAGTATATAGCACTGGTATGACTGCAGAGAAAAATACAGGTATTCTACAAGATAGTGATTCCATGGGGGAGGTGGAAATTTGGCTTTCTCCCTCCCCTGCAAGTGCTAAGATGGAACCCAGACCTTTGCACTGAGCTATATCCCCAGCCCTTTTTTATTTTTCAATCTCTGAGACAGGATCTTGATAAATTCCCCAGGCTGAGTTTAAATTTGCAACACTCCCACTTTAGCTTTGAAAAGTGCTGGGATTGCAGGTGTGTCCCACCACGCCCAGGTTCCTGATAGGGTCATTTCAGTATCATTGAAAGGCATAGGCTGATTTATTAGGCAGAGCTAGAAAGAAAAAGAAAACAGGGAAGGGACTTCCAGACTGGCACATTAACAAAAGAAGAGAACCAGGATTTTTGGGTTAGCTGAGGTGGGCTGGGATCTGGTCCACCGTTATCTTGGTTCCAGTTTAGCAAGGTAGTTCTGGAGAACTTGTCATGTAGTGCTGTCTCCATGGGGTGACTGTTTCTGCTTGGGGCAGTCTGTTTTGTGGAGGCTCTGCAGGAACCCAGGGTGGCCCAGGTTTAGGGCAATGACTGGCCACTTCTAGGTGCTCCTTTGCAGTTGAATGTCCCTGTAAATCTCTTATCTTGGTGTCTTCAGTCTTGAAGTGGGTAAGTTAGGTTGTGTAAATGTAGGGCTAGTTAACCTGATATTGCCAGCTTTCAGCACACACTCCTTAAATGATTAGCATGCCCATGTGCATACTGAGCCAGGGTCTGACTCCAAGTTTTAAAGTAATAAAGAGACTACAGGGACAGCCTGGTGCAGGGCACACACACCTGTAATCCCAGCACTCTGGAAGGCTGATCCAGGAGAATCTTAAATTCCAGTCTAGGCTGGGTAACTTAGCAATTTAGGGAAACACACCTCAAAATAAAAAATAAAAGGGGGCTGGGGATGTACTCAGTGTGAAGGCCCTGGGTTCAACCCCCAGAGTCATAAAAGAGAGAGGAAATGAAGCTCAGTGTTTGTTCTACTCTTCATCCTCCCCTGGGCATCCACAAGCCCGAATGAAGAGCCACTGCTTTTCAGCAAAAGCAGCTTCTAAATGTCTTCCCCCCCCAAAAAAAAAAAAGCAGCAGTGGCACACACCTGTAATCCCAGAACTTGGGAGGCTGAGGCAGGAGACTGAGGCAGGGGGATCACCAAACATTTGAGGCCAGCCTGGACTATGTAGTGAGTTTAAGGCCAGACTGAACTGCATAGTGAGCCCTATCTCAAAATTTAAAAAAGCAAGCAAGCAAGCAAGCAAGCAGTGGGAAGGTTATTTGAAAAGTAAAGAGTAAGAGAGAAACTGGCTCTGTGGAGCAACCCTGGGCCAAGTAAAAGAGGAAAACGCCAGGTAAAAGTAGACCCTGAAGGGAGTGTGGCAGGCTATCATTAGGAAAGCCAAAAATCAAGCTTTTAATGCATGAAAGGTGAAAGGCCCAGCAGTTTACCTTCAGTCCCTGTAGTGGTCTCTGTCTCAGATGGACGGATGAGCAAATGGATGAATGGGTCAAATTACATTTGAGCAAAAAAGTTGACTCATTGAAATGAAGAGTTTATTTGGTAATAGCAGAGGATTGCAATTCAGAAAGTCAAGATACGTATTCTATGGCAGACCATAGGTACACCCAAAGAGATTAGAGCAAGGAGAAGCTTTTTGTTTGGTTTGGGTTGGGTTTAGGGGCGCTAGGGATCCAGTCCTGGTGTTGATTACGCTACACAAGCACTCTAACATGGAGCTACATCCCTAGCTCAAAACTTTATTTGTTTGTTTTTGTTTTTGTGTTTGTTTTTTGAGACAGGGTCTTACTGTGCAGTTCAGGCTGATCTTGAACCTGCTATGTATTCTAGGCATTGAATTTGAGGCAATCCTCCTGCCTCAGCCTTCCTCAGCTGGGATCACAGGTGTGCCCCACCATGGCCAGCTCCCAATTCATATTCTCTCTCTGTCTCTGTCTCTGTCTCTGTCTCTCTCTCTCTGTGTCTTTTGAGACAAGATCTTGCTATGTAGCTCAGGCTGGCCTGAATTCTCAGCAATCCTCCTGCCTCAGCCTTCCAAATGCTGGGATTAAAGACACGTGCCTCCTGTTGATTCAAAGTCAAAAACACCAAACCAGAGCCAATGTGGTGGTGGAAGGGAAAAACTATACAAGGAAAAATTGTTCTTTTTGAAACTTTGTTCTCTTTGAAGCTGCCCGGCTCTGTAACGGTTTCACGGCTCTGCAATTGCTGTTTTAACCCCTGTAACTGAACATTCAGGACACTTGACTGTACCAAGGTTTGTGGTCGTTAATCTCATCCTGTAACTGATGGTCACTGATCCAGCCCTGTAACTGATGATCTCACCCTGCTAGCTAATCAGAACTGCCAGGCTGTCCTGTTCTGCCTTTGTAACCCCAGCTTATGCCTCATATAAAAATGCTGGCTCACGGACACTCACTGCCTGGCTTTTGTTGGAAGTTATTCCAGCCAGGACTACAGGTGTGAAATAAAGCTGTTCACTGCTTCCTGATTTCCTTGGGTGTCATTCCTTTCCCAGACTCAGTTTTGCCACAACATTCTTGATTCCCTGACGAGGAAGGCCGTGATGGCTGCTTAGGCCGTCAGCTGGAGCCTGGTGGCTGGAGCGGGCCCTCTCCAGGCTCCTTGTTGGGAAGGTGTGCCCTCCAGATTTTCTTACAGTCCTCTCAGAAGCCTGGACCAGAGGCTCTTGCTCGATGCTAATGGCCCCTGTCAGACCAAAAAGAGGGAAAAAGGATGTAGTTGGGCTGGGTCATCAGATGAAGTAAGACCCCAGGGACACCCCGGTCAGTCAGTCTGTCAGTCCAGCTCAATTTGAGCAGAAGATCTGCTCACCTCTTGTTAGTTAAGGCTGCCCTCAAAGGAAGGGGGTCAGCTTGTTTAACCTCTGAGTGCCTGCTGAACCACTGTGTGAGTGTTTGTAAAGCAGTGGAAGCAGAAGCCCCTTCCATCTGTGCTCCACAGCAAAAGGCTGCTCCAGGACCTCAGAGCTATGGAGCTTCAGCGGGTCAGATTTCTGTGGTTCTGTAGTCCTGGAGTTTGGCTACAAGGTGACTCAACCTCTGTAATGAGGATCTGACCAGGCTCAGTGTTTACACGGGGGCACCAATTGCCAGATGAACTCACATTCCCCTGAAGGGAGCAGCCAGAGCTGACGAGCACTTGGTTCCTCATTTGAAGAGCACCCACCCTTTGTCTGTCGCACTGTCGAGGGTACACAACATACTGTGTAGGGAGATGGGATGGGTGCAAGCCAGAGTAAACCTTCGGTCCTTGATTGTATACTGAAAACTTCAAAAGAGGATCTCGTGACGACTATGGAGTAAATATGAAACTTCAGAAGCTCCATGTCTTTTGTGAAACTAAGTGACCAAACCTTTTCCCCAGCTGGCCATCTGAAGGGACACTTGATATTGAAATCATCATTCAAGTCTGGGACAAAGTGCTAAAGGCGGGGGATATAGCTCAGTGGCATAAGCGCCTGCCTGGCAAGTGCAAGGTCTTGAGTTCAGTCCCCAGTACTGCAAAAAAAAAAAAAAAAAAAAAGTGACAAGGCCATCCTGACCTGTTTGTTTATGGCTCAACCTCTGTCCGAGTCTCCCACCTCGGCTCTGTGCCTGTGTTGTGCACAACAAAAAAGCCATCTTAGTCATCCAAACAAACCACAAGGCCATCTGGGAGGCTCTCAGATTCAGCCCACGCCAGGAAAGCCTTATCCCACTCTTCCTGAGGACCCCAAGCCCAGCTTGCCTCCTCCTTGTATTCATCAACCCCAAGCTGCTCGATCAGCCGCGAAGCTTCCACTGCCAGTTCTGTCTCCTGCACCACAGCCTCCTGCTCCCCCAGATTAATTCACTTGGACTCACTTGCCACACTGGGTTAAGGATTCTTCCACTGTGGCTCCAAGCCTGTCTACCCACCTGCCAACATGGGACAGCTGTCAGCAACTCCTTCTGACTCTCTCTAACACTGAAAAATGTTGCCGTATTTCAGATGGGGCCAGAACCTGGTAAAAATCAAAAGTCCCCACCGCTGTGGTTGATCCCAACACTTGGGTGAACACAGTCCTCTCCTCAGGGCATCTAAACTGGAACTGTAATACAGCAGAAGGCCATGAGGCCTTAGATCAGTACTGCACTGCTCTCCTTACAGGACTCAAAGGAGGAGGCAAAGAACCAATACACATGTCTAAAGTTGCTGAAGTTACTCAGGAGCCCAGAAAAAGTCCAGCCAAATTTTATGAGAGGCTCTGCGAAGCCACTAGGTCTATATACCCTTTGACCCCAAGGCTCCTGAAAATCAACAGGTGGTCAGTGCTGCCTTTGTTGTACAGTTAGCCTCTGACACTAGGAGAAAAATCCAAAAGGTTGATGGCTTTGCAGGCATGAACACTACCCAATTACTTCAAATTGCTCAGCTCTTTATAAACCAAGAAAAGGGAAGAAAATGAGCAAGGACATGAGGCAGATCGTAGAGCATCAGGAAGCTGCTTTTCTAGCTGCAATGTTAGGAAAGCCTGTTCCTGAAGTGTCCCACCCAGGCCAATCTCACTGCGGCAGCCAACACAAGGGGGTCCCACAAGCCTCACAGCCTAAAACTGGCAGCAGACCTCATGCCTTGGCAGCTGACCAACGTGCTTGCTGCAAACACTTTGGACACTAGAAAGATGAATGCCCCCTCCATCTGTGAGACACAAAGACGTCTGATTATCTGGGGCCACCTCAGCTTGAACCTCTTCTCTCTCTCATCCATGACAATGAATCGGACAGAGCAGTCTATTAGACTGGGCCTGCAGGAGCCCACGGTTGTTGCTAGAATCGGGGGAAAACATGACTTTTATGGTGGACAGTGGGGCTGAACATTCAGCTGTGACTCAGCCTGTTGCTCCCTCAGACTCCCAGCAAATCCAAGTTATTGGCACCACCGGAGCGCCCACTGAAAAGAAATCTGGCAAAGCAGGTCCTGCGAGATTGGTGGACGCTTTATCAAACATGAATTCTTGTACATACCTGAGTGCCCTGTACCTCTCCTGGGATGTGATCTCCTTTCCAAGTTGGCAACAACTATTTCTTTCCCTCCAAACCAGCCAGCCTCCCTCATACTCATGCCCACTGTCCCAGAGTTGATAGTGACTCTTGACTGTACCCCAAAAGGAAGAATGGCACCTACAGCAGCCCGAAGTACCTGATAATCGTAACGCTGAAGTTTTGAGAGACTTGTTTCCAGGAGTGTGGGCAGAGGACGCACCCCCAGGGCTTTCTATCAGTCATCTGCCTTTGGTGGTCAAGCTCTGTTCCAATGCAACCCCCACTGCTGTTAAGCAATACCCAGTGTCACAAGAGGCTCGGTTTGGCGTCCAGCCCCATGTCTCTCATTTGAAACAGCTTGGAATCCTGGTAAACTTTCAATCGCCTTAGAACACTCCTCTCATCCCAGTAAGAAAGCCTAATGGGGACTGCCAGCCAGGGCAGGACCTCGGTGCCACCAACTCAGCCACCACAACTCTGCACTTGACAGGTCCCAACCCATATACTTTCCTTGGTCTCCTTCCCCCTGATGTTGTCTGGTTCGCCTGTCTGGACTTAAAAGATGCTTTCTTCTGTCCGTGGGTCGCACGTGTCAGCCAGCCCATATTCACCTTTGAAGGGAGGACCCAGAGACGGGATGAAAAGGCCAACTTCTTGGATTCATTCACCACAAGGTTCCAAGAACTCCCCCACACTTCTTGGGGAAGCACTAGCTGCTGACCTGGCCCAATTTCCACATGCAGACTTTAATTGCACTCTCACGCAGTATGTGGATGATAATCTGCAGCTCGAGTAAATCAGACTGCTGGAAGGGAACACAGGCCCTTCTCCGCCACCTACTGGCCACAGGCTATAAAGTCTCCTGGAAAAAGGCTCAGATATGTAGACAGAAAGTACGTTACTTGGGGTTTGACTTAGTAAAAGGACTCAGGCACCTGGGCCCACAGATAGAAGAAGTCTTTTGTTCCATTCCAAGGCCTGAAAATAAAAGACAGCTTAGAGAATTCCTGGGCACTGCAGGTTTCTGTCCAATTTGGATGCTGGGGTTCGCTGAGAAGGCTAAGCCTCTACATGACATGCTGATATGAAAAGAAAATAAAAGAGAACTGTTAAATTGGACTTTAGAACAAACTGAATCCTTCCAGACCATAAAACAAGTGTTGTCAGCAGCCCCGGCACCAGGCATCCATGATGTGACTTGGCCCTCTAACCTGTTTGTTGATGAACAAAGATCGGTAGCCTCAGAGGTGCTGACCCAAAAGACCGGCCCATTGCGTGTTTGTCAAGGAGCCTAGACTCACCCTGAGGCTAAGGGCTGGCCTCCCTCCCTGACAGCACTGGCAACAACTGTCCTTCTGATTAAAGAAGCTGACAAGTTGACCCTAGGATAAGATATGACAGTTCAAGTCCCACAGTTCTGGAGCTGTTAAGTAGTCGAGGACACCACTGGCTTTCAAATAGCCATGTGACTCAATATCAAGGATTGCTTTGTGAAAATCTCTGACTTTCTTTTCAGCTGACTAAACCTCTGAACCCAGCTGCCTTCTTGCCCACTGAGATCCCCACCACCACCATGACTGTCCAGCTTTGACTGATGAGCTTTTCACTAGCTGCCCAGTTCTAGAGATGGAGCCTTTGCCTGATGCTGAGTATACCCTGTTTGTAGAATAGAAGTAGCTCAGTCCAGGATGGGAAACATCAGGCTGGATATGCTGTTGTTACCACAGAGGAAGTGCTGCTAGCTGGACCTCTTCCACAGGCCTGGTTTGCTCAGTGAGCTTAAACTATGGGCCTTGGTAGTAGCTCTTAACTGGGCAAAAGGAAAAAAAGTGAACATTTATACTGATTTGAGGCATGCTTTTGCCATTGTTCATTCCATGGAGTGCTGCGCAAGAAACATGGATTTCTCACAGCACAAGGAAAACAAACTAAAAACAAACATGAAATCTCTCAACTCCTGACTTCAATTTAGAAGCCTAAGAAGGTTGCCATTATCCACTGCAAAGGACTGAGCCACAACTGAGCCTAAACCCCCACCAGCCATCAGGGTATCAGAAATTCATCTGTGGACCCATCACTCTCAGGTCCAAAGGCTCAGCTGGAAGGTCTATCCAGATGAGTCAACTCCCCCTAAATAACACTGAAGAGACAACACACTCCAGCCCTTGCTCCTGTCATTCTGGAGGCTGACAGGTCAACGCAGGGCTGAAGCTTGGAGGACAATGTTCATGGGATTCCAAGTGTGACTGTTTACCCCAGTCCCTCCCATATGTACCTGATACCGTGCTAGCCAGCTTGGTTCTTGCTCCCTGTCCTCTTACTGGCTGTAACCTTTGCCTTGACCTTGTGGACAGTCACCCCAGAAGGGTGGGAGACAACCAGTAAGGCTATTTTCCTTACTCAGTACATAGTTTTATTGATCAGCCTAGCTGTCTTAATCTGTCTTCTCCATTTAGAAAAAGTCTAGAGCTATCAGTTATAACTAAAAAACTTTGTTGTTGCCAATGTGCCTGCATTTAGCAGTTCAGATTTTGGCTCTGTTCAGTTTAACCGAAGGAAATCAAATAAACCCAACCCAAGCCCCTGCTGAGTTTCACCTGGTAAACACTGACAAAAATAAAATGAAATAAAATAAAATAAAATAAAATGTAGGTGGTCCTAATTCCTCCAGACAGGGAACATACACTACAGCCTGCTCATAATGTCTTGAACATCAGCACCCCAGATGTTGCTTTTGACTGTTGGCTTTGTCTTAGTCTGTGCCTTCCTTTTACTCCAAACCTGTAAGGGAGTGGAAGAAATCAGTGTCCTGGCCCCAGAGGCCTCTCACAGGTTTAAGAGGGCCATGGGGGTAATCCCAGTCCTAGTTGGCATGAGCCTAGCTGGTTTGGTTGGGCTTGGAATAACTTCTGTAGTCACCAGGAAAGTAGGACTAAACCTGCCTGACTAATTGGATTATTTACTTTGTTTCAGAATGGATCAACAGGGTATGTTTCCAAATAGCTTTAAGAACTACTCCTTCTTAGATAGAAGCAACACTGAAAAAGATTTTTCTGAGTAATAACAAGAGGAGGAAGTGAAAGGGAAAAATGATATAAGGAAAAATTGTTCCTTTTAAAACTTTGTTCTTTTTGAAGCTGCCTAGCTCTGTAACAGTTTCATGGCTCTGTCGCTGCTTTCTTAACCCCTGTAATCACGAGAGCATAACCAAACATCTAGGATACTTGATTGTACCAAGTTTATGGTCATTAATCTTGTGTTGTAACTGATGGTCATTAATCTAGCCCTGTAACTGATGATCTCACCCTGCTAACTAATCAGAAGAACTGCTAGGCTATCCTGTCCCAGCTTTGTAACCCCTGCTTATATAAAAATGCTGGCCTGCCAGGTGTGGTGGTGCACACTTGTCATCCCAGCACTGGGAGGCTGAGGCAGGAGAATTGTCACAAGTTAGTGGCCAACCTGGGGTACATAGTGAGTTGAGGGGCACCCTGAACTATACAGCAAGACTGTGTCTTGGAAAAAGAAAAGAAAAGAAACAAACAAAAAATGCTGACTCAGGGACATTCACCTCCTGGCTTTTGTTGGCAGTTATTCTAGCCAGGACCACTGGTGTAAAATAAAGCTATTTACTGCCTCCTGACTTCCTCGGGTGTCATTCCTTTCCCAGACTCAGTTTTGCTACAACAGTGGCACATGCCCGCTGAGCAACCTTGGCAGCTTCTCTTGAAGCAGTTAGGAGTGGCACGCAGTTTTTTACCAGCTACCAGTGGTCAGACCAAGAACAACCTGCTCAACCTCTCAGGCTGCACCTCTCTCCTCCGCAAAGGGTTTCTGATAGCGCTGCATGGCTGTCTAGGGATTACACGAAATGTTTAAGCCTCAATAAATGTCAGACATTGTTATTATTGGCATCGTTGTACGCAGTATGTGAGGCGGAGCAAGCAGACACTTAAGTCTCAGCCTGCTCTCGTCGGCATTGTGGTCAGGGCCAGTGACTCTCTAGGGCTTAGAATAGGGCCTGGGGTGTAGGAAGGACGTGTCAGCTATTTGTCATTAGCTCCAAATAATAGTGTTACATCAGTTACTTCTGGAAACGCTATGCTTTGGGAATGGTGTCCAGGGATCCCTACAGGGTTTTTACTTTGTGTTTGCTTTCCCTCTACATAACATAAACATACGCGCACACGCGCACACGCAATTCCAAGTTCCAGCCTCATGTAGCCACTCACAGCAACCCTGAAAACGTCACATTAGTAACACAGTATGACCCACTGCCTACCAAATTCTTACAGCGTACCTGCTACTATGTATAAGTCCAATTATACTCCTTTTCTCTCTCTTTTTCAACATTTTCTCTTTCTTTCTTTTATGATACTGCTATTTGAACCCAGGGCCTTGGCACTGAGCTACATCCCCTGCTTTTTCATTTTTTTTTATTTTGAGACAGGATCTCACTACTTCACTAAATTGTCCAGGCTGGGGTCAAACTTGCAATCTTCCTGCCTCAGCCTCACAGAGTGCTGACATTATGAGCATGTGTACTACCACACCTATCTCCGTGACCCCTTTTCTCCTTCCTCTTCCTTTCTTTTCTTTTTGTAGTACTAAGATTGAAGAACTCAAGACCTTCACACTGAATTACATCTCCTGCCCTTTTTTGATTTTGAGACAGATCTTCTAAATCATTAAATTGCCAAGGATGGGCTTGAATTTATCATCCTCCTGCCTCAGCCTCCCAGATTTGCTGGGATTATATGGGTGTGCCACCACATTTGGTTTAAATTCTGTTGTTGTTGTTTTGTTTTTCTGAGACAAGATCTTACTATGTAGTTCTGGCTGGCCTTGAACTCACAGTTCTGAATGCTGGGATTGCAGGCATGCGCCACCACACCTGGCACTTAAATATTTCTTTAATCGAGGTATTTCCTTCATCTCATTGGCCCCTAACTTTTTTTTAATGGCCACCTCTGCACAGGTACCGTTATACCAACTCTCTAATCCTTTTCAATCTCCAGCCAGAGAGTTTAAAAAAAAAATAATTTCAGCCAAATCTTGTAGTTTTAACCAGGTGTGGCAGCCCACACCTATAATCCCGGCACTGGGGAGGCTGAGGCAGGATGATCACTGCAAATCTGAGGCCAGTCTGGGCTACATAGTGAGACTCTGTCTCAAAACAACAACAACAATAACATTGTAGTTTTGCCTATGGATAAAGTGCAGTTTGGATCTCTGGAACAAGTAGATAAAGTCCAAAGGGTTTTATGTCCTCTTTCTTTCCCTCCCTGCCGTCCTTCCTTTCCTAATGTGGGCTGAGAGCAAACCCTCACCTCTGGCACCCACAACCCACAATCTGTCCTGCAGGCACAGCTGCCTCAGGGCCTTGGTCCTCTGCCTTTACTTTCAGGCTCCCCACTCTCTTCACATACAGCTTGAGAGCAGCACCTGCTAACATCTATGGATGCGATTAAGTGTTTTGGGCTTTTTTTTTTTTTTTGTCTTTTTGAGACAGAATCTCACTATGAGTTCAGCCTGGCCTTGAACTCACTGATGTAGGCCAGGCTGGTCTCAAAAATGACTGTCACACCTTCACTTAGATGGGAAATCATTTTATAATCACCCAAGTCTAGACGCAATGATCCTCCTGCTTCAGCCTCCCAAATGCTGGGATTATAGGCATCTGCCACCACACCTAGCTTTTGAAGGTGGTTTTACAGTATTTGTCATGTACCTGCCTCCCTTCCAACTCCTGCCCCATACTTCGGATTAAACTCAGGCATGCTTTACTGACCTACATGCCCAGTCCTTTTATAATTTATTTTTTTATTTTTGAGATAGGGTCTCACTAAGTTGCTGAGTTTCCCAGGCAGGGCTTGAATTTGTGGTCCTCCTGTTTTCAGCCTTCCAGAGTGCTAGATGTACTTGCCTTTTGACTGTGACTGGTCCCAGAAAATTGGGTGTGGAGTTTTCTACTTGTGGGTTGTTGGGTGCTCACAGAGTTTCAGGTCTTGAAGCTTTTCGCATTTTTGGGTTAGGGATCTTCAATCTTTATATGAACAAATAACTTTAGAGAGTAATAAGAGCCTTATAGGCAAGAAGGCAAACAGTGTGACAGCGCTGCCAAGGTACTTCACCCCAGGGCTGCTTGTTCTGTGACGACTTCCCTGGGAAATCTGAATGTAGAAGGAACGCTCCAGACATACTTTTTCATTAAAAAATTATTCATACATCATTGCATTCCATAACAATTCTATTCCTCATGAGGAGTCTGTATATGTACACAAAACACCTTAATTCTTTTTACTTCCTCTTCCCCTCTCCTCCCATAAATATTTTTTGATCTAATACATTTACTAGAATGTAAGTCCCCTGAGGGAGAGGGGGTATCTCCTCTATCTTCTCTTCCCTGGTGCCTCCAGCATTGGCTCAGACAAGGCTCTGACAAACCGTTCACCAGAGTGAGCGAATGCGGAAACACATGTTTCTTCATTCATTTACTTAAGCCGGCGGTTTTCAAGAGAGCTATGTGTGTGCCTTTTAGGTACTCCTGGCTTTGGTTGTCTGGGGAGGGTGGTTCCGGGCATTTATGGAGGAAGAGATAGGAAACATTGTTCCCTAAGGCAACTGACTGTCACACCTTCACTTAGATGGAAAATCATTTTATAATCACCCAAGCCTGGACGTTAACTCGCGCTCACATATAGAAACAGAAAGTATCACCACCACCACCTTGCTGGGGACCAAACCCTGGACCTAGAGCACACGAGGCAAGTACCGTACCACTAAGCTATATCCTTAGCCATAGAAAGTCTTTCTGTTTGTTTGTTTTGAGGCAGGGTCTTGCTCTGTAGTTCAGGCTGGCCTTGAACTCTCTAATGTGGCCCAGGCTGGCCTTCATCTACCAGAGATCCTCCTGCGTCAGCCTCCAAGTGCTAGGATTACAGGCATGTGCCACCATGCCCAGCAGAAAGTAATTTCTGATCTTTAAGTACAAGACAAATTTCCAAGAATGACACTAGCGTGCAAACAGAGGGGATAGTTGTATCTTGTCTTATTGATGTTTCATTAAAATTTGCTCATCTTTTCAGAAAATCACACCACCGTGCATATTTTGGCATTTCCAGTGCCCTCCATGAGTACACTCAAGGTCGCAACACTTCAGCAGTCTTGTGTCTTCAGGGCCCAAACAGCTACATACTGGGCCGCCTATTATTTCATTGTAGTCTGTTGTATGCCTCCCTGTTTTACAATTACGGTTGCTTTGCGGCTTTATGCCTTATATGGCTAAGGCACCTATGGGTGCCTTCCGGCTCCCAGTGGACTAGGGCGCTTCCATCTATTCTGGAAAGAAGCCCTGGGGTCGTCCGCCACAGCCGCCAGCTGGCGGTCCTCCGCACGTTAGGGGTCGCTGTGGCGCCGCGAGGCCGGGCCGGGTCGCTCTCGCGTGGCCGCCCCGCCTCGGGCCCCCGGGCCGAGTGGGCGGGCACGACTGCGCCCAGGTCGCGAGGCGCCCTTCGACCAGCAGCGCCCGGGGCGGGCGGGTATAAATGGAGCGGTGGCTCCCCCAGCCGCCTCTCTCCGCCCCGGGTCGCTGCTGCCTACGCCGCTTTCGGGCTGAGCAGCCTGAAGCAAAAAAAAAAGAAAAAGATAAAAAAAAACCCGAAAACGCTTCAAAACCTTAAAAAAAAAGAAAAGAAAAAGCGAGACCTCCTCGGAGAGCCCGCGGGGAAGTCACTTGCGCACGCTTCCGGCCTTCCGCGCCCGGCGTCCGTCTGCGTCCGTCCGTCCGCCCGCCCGCCCGTCCGCCGGCCCGGTGGTGAGCCGCGCGCCCGCCCGGCCCTCGCCCGCGCCCCCGTCCCGCCGCGCCGCGTGGCACCGGCCCGCGCCCTTGCCGCCGGCTCGGCGCACCACGTGTCCGCGCTGCCCTTCGCCACCCGCCGCCGCCCGGGGCTCGCCGCGTCGGCACCCGCAAAGATTCGGTTTCCCCTTGCCTGGCTGCTGTAATCTTAAACCGCCGGGAGCCCGGGGCCTATATTTATCGAGAAACGCGTGTCCCCGAAGCCGACGTGGGCAGCATCTGGCTGCCTCTGCAAGAATTATTTTTTGGCCCCCTTTCGGTAGGGGATTTCCCCGCTTGATTTTTTTTTTTTCTTTTGTAATTTGGAGCTTAGAGCCCGGACAGCTGGAAATAAACTCCCGGGGAGGGCCATATTGTTTTTGAGAGCCTTTGTCTGGGGTTCTGCGTCCCGTGTGAGCCGACCCAGAGCTTCCCGTGCTGCTTCGGAGCCTCGCTACTGCATCTTCCTCCGCGTCGCCCTGTGCCACCTGTGAGCCGCGGCGCGGGCCACGGCTCCGAGACGAGCCCTTTTGTCCTGCGGTGGGCCCGGTGAGAAGTCCTCCTGGCGGGGCTCGGGGTCGTGGGGGGCGGGGAGATGAACGCTGCAGCCAGCAGCTACCCCATGGCCTCCCTCTACGTGGGCGATCTGCACTCGGACGTCACCGAGGCCATGCTCTATGAAAAGTTCAGCCCGGCGGGGCCTGTGCTCTCCATCCGGGTCTGCCGAGATATGATCACCCGCCGCTCCCTGGGTTATGCCTACGTCAACTTCCAGCAGCCGGCTGACGGTGAGTAGCGGCAGTGCCCACACGCATTCACGGACCCCGGGGCGCCCAGAAGGCATCTCGGCAGGATCCTGCCGGCATGCAGAGGCCGTCACGACAGCATGTTCGCACAGAAGCCGCAGCGGTGGGCAGGATGCAGGGATTGAGGACGTGAGGCCTGATGTGTTGTCACGACCAGAGTTTCAGTCTCGCCTCTTACCACTTGCTAACCGCATGACCTTGGGCCACTCTGTGGTTGGGGGAAAGGGTTGGGATCCAAGGAGGCTGTTAAATCGGGATCTGAGGAAAGTTAACTTTGTTGTGCCAGTATGACCGAACCTGCTTCAGTGAGACTGAGCTGTGACAGAATCTGGCATTGTCAGTGGGCACAGGCAGGTGCCCCTCTGATGCAGGTGGATTGAAACAGTGCCCTCTTTAGATTGCTGCCCCGCCCCCCACGTTTACCCTGGACTGAGAGTCTTGATTTTGTGCTGATAAGAGGTGGCTCCAGGTAGGAAGTCAGGGGAGCAATTCTGTGCCATATAGACTGAGGAGGGGCGCGGGAGCTGCACGTGCTAGGCCAGCTCCTTCCTGTATGCTGGCCACCGGTCTCAAGTTCTCTGCTGTGGATAAAGCTGTAGTCTGGGGAAGTATCTTTAAAATCGAGTGGGCTGGTAGGAGTTATTGCCACACCTGTGGACCATACTGTATGCCTGTCAGAGCTCTTTGACTTCATACTGTCTGAAGAACATAGGGTCCCTGCTACGGAAAGGAGCTTTGGGACTCCCATTGCAGATGGTGGCCTTCCCTTGGGGCAATGGGAGAGGTATGCTGTAGGCGTGGCACAAGTAAGCCCGGAGAGGAAACCTAATCAGGGACTGCATGTGACTTCAGATTAAGGGGGAACAACTGCAGAGACCATCGCTGGGAGAAACAAGTCATTCTGTGGCAGAGGATCTCCAGGTTCCTATTTTTGTCCCCAGTTTACTTTGTTCACTGTCAGTGAGGCAGTGTTACTTGCCTAAGTTGTAGCTGCAACCAGGTTTGGGCTAATTGAGAGACTAGGCTAGTAGAATGTGCTATGAGCTGAATTCTCTCTCTCTGGCTACTGGAACACAAAGGAGGTAGCTGAGTGTGGCCTTTTTAGTGGAGGGTATTGAGTGTATTAGCTGTTGCCTGCCTTGACTCTGAACAAAAGTTGTGTCACTTGGAGATATAGTAGAAGCCATTGGTCAGTGTGTTTGCCAACACATACCTCTGCAGGACTTCTGCCTGCTATAAATAAGTGTAGCCAGATTTGTCGGACTTAAGCTGACTTGCCCTGTGCAGAACTATCTGGAAATAGACCAGGAGCTGTGTTAAAATGGTCTCCTTTGCTGCTAACTAGTCAAAGTTGGATGTTTCAGGCTTGAGTGTCTCAGATATGTGTGTACCTGGACATTACCTAACTTGGATCTTTTTCCACTCCTACTGCCCATACAAGCTACCCCCACCTTCTGGTGAAGATGAGGAAGCTTGGTCAAAATGAGTGAAAAGAAATTCCCTTGGCTTATTGGGCAGTTGGACTTGCGGAGGTACAGTTAGTTTTGTCCCTGTTTTTAAGTGAGGTGCCTTGAGGCCAAGAGTGGGCTCCCCAGCTAACTACCTGCTTTAATCCCCTCCCTCATCCGAAGCTGTGGGTAGGGTCAGCCACTGGGATGAATTAACTTAAGGAAAGTTACCACCTGTGAAAAGTATTCCTGGCCATCAGGTGATAGGTTTTAGCTTTGATCTTTCATTGTGGTCTCGTGTACACCTGTACTCGGAGAAATTTATTGCCCTGATACACTATATAGAAAGCCACCAGGGCAGTTGAATTCCTAGAATTCCATAAACTCCTATTAAGCTTCAAAAGGCCTGACCACCACTAGGCAAAGGGCCTGCCTGCATTGTCCACCTAGAAAGGTGTGGCAGGTTTTTTTTCCAGTATTAGAAGTTGAACCCAGGGCCCAGCAAAGTTTCATCCTTTTGCCCTGCAACAGAGGATGTTCCATGTGTGTGATCAGTAGAATCAATAGATGAGAGATGCTTGCTTTTAAGTCACTTTCTTAGAAATTGAAACTACATTGTATAGGAAACTGCTGAAATGTGGGGATAGCATCAGAAAATCTGATATTATGGGCTGGGGGTATAGCTCAGTGGTGCAGTGCTTGCTGGCAAGCACAAGCTCCTGAGTTTGATACCTGGCAGGGGAAAAAAAAGTAATAATTTTTGTCTGTTTGGTACCTGAGTCAAATTCAGGACCTTGTGCTTTCCAGGTAGGTGCTTGTGCCACTGAGCTGTATCCCCAGTCTGATACTAGTTTTTAATCAAGTTAACTGCATCATATAGCCATTCTGAATGTAATTATTCCATTTTATTAAAAATGTCGTTTCATCTCTCCCACCTGAGTCACACAGAGCCATGCACTGTACAGTGTCTGTAGCTTTATCAAACATGAGGTCTTACCATTTTATCTTGGTGCCATGAAGGTCTCCCACTGCTTGCCCATGCCAAGGATTGAACACAGGGCTTTCACACTGAGCTACGTCCCTGTCATGTTCTTTTCTTATTCTGAGACAAGGGCTCGCTTAGTGCCCAGGCTAGGTTTGGACTTTCGATCCTCATGCCTCAGCCTCCCCAAATGCTGGGTTTACAGTGTACCACCACACTGGGGGAAGGCCTGTTTTAGGAGAATGACCTTCCATCAGTGGCTGCCCGGAACTGTGGAGTAATCTGTTCTCCCAGATAATAGCAGTCACCTGTGCTATTATGAGTTGATGTTTTATATCCTTGATTGAAATGTGTGTGTTTCTGACAGCTGAGCGGGCCTTGGACACCATGAACTTCGATGTGATTAAAGGAAAGCCCATCCGTATCATGTGGTCTCAGAGGGATCCCTCTTTGAGAAAATCTGGTGTGGGGAACGTCTTCATCAAGAACCTGGACAAATCTATAGACAACAAGGCACTTTATGATACCTTCTCTGCTTTTGGGAACATTCTTTCCTGCAAGGTAAACATCGGTTAAATGAATTCAGCAGAAGATTTTTTACTTACTTTTTTATGGATTAGTAGTACATGTTTGGAATTCACAGTTGGGGAGGAGCTGCATGTACATATTACGGTTTGGATTTTTTCCTGGTCTCTTCCCACTCACCGCCCCCACTGTATTCCGCATCACCTGTATTTGCACTTGTTGATATTATTTGCCTTAGCTCATATGATGGCGTATAATACTCACACTGGTAGAAGTTACTCGGATCCTGTACGTGGCACGTCTTTATTCCTCTCATTTCTTATCCCCTCCTTCTCACCCCTTGTCCTTGTTCCCTTAGACCACTTCCCTCTTGGAAGAGAAGCAGAATAATTATTGAATCTTATTTGTTTGTTTTGAGACGGAATCTCACTATGTAGTTCAGGCTGGCCTTGAACTCACGGCAATGCTCCTGCCTCAGCCAACTGAGTGCTGAGATTACAGGCACGTGCCACCACACCTGGCACTTTTTAAGTCCTGCGATAAACACCAAGCGGGGCGCTTAGCCCATTGGGGATAGCAAGGTATGGTAATCTTCAAAATGCTGGAAGTGGAATCTTGAAAGTTCTCGTAGGTAATCTCAGCCACAGCCCATCATAGGTAGCAGGGCTCTTGTGTTTATTCTGTCTTTGGCCTGAAACAGCTTTCTGACTTTCTGACTTTTGGAAGACTTAGAAGGTTATTTTGGGGCCAGGCATGGCAGTGCACCTCTATAATCTTGGCACTTAAGAGGCTGAAGCAGGAGATTGAATTTTCAGGGCCAGCCTGAAGTACATAGTAAGAGCCTGACTCAAAAAAAAATCTAAACAAGCTGGACCTATAACCCCAGCACTCAGAAGGCTGAGGCAGGAGGTTCACTGAAAGTTCGAGACCAGCCTGGGCTACATAGCAAGACCCTATTTCAAAAAATAAATAAATAATAAAGCTTTTGCTTTGGATAAGTAAGAACACCAGAGAAATATGTATGTTCTTTAGGAAGCTCCACTTAAATTCACGTGGGTCTGGTAAGTAGCGCACAACTGGAATCTAAGATGTTGAGATTTTGGCAAGATGATCACAAGTTTGAGGCTAGCCTGCATAGTTTAGTGAGATCCTACCTCAAAATTTTGTAAAAGGCTGGGCATGTATTTTAGGGGTAGAGCACTTGCTTAGCAAGCAAGGCCTTGGGTTCAGTCCCTGGTACTGATGTAATGAAGTATAGATTTAGCCTTGTTCTTTTTCGAAACATTTGTTTAAGTAATTAAGTGCTTTGTAAAACGTAAGATGGTGGGTATTTACATGTCTCACACTACATGGGACTGAAATTCTTTTGCAAACTTGGGAAACTCTCTCTCTGCAACACTGGTTTATACCCCGATCTAGATGCTTAATAAAAGGAAGCAAAAAGACATTTGGAATAGAAGTAGCCCAGCAGTGCCAACGGTTTTGTGAATTGAGCACTTACTGGGTGCCTGCTGCTATGCTCAGGGCCAAGGTGCGTCATTACTGGTGCAGCTGGCTGCGTCAGACCACAGGTGTATCTCAAGCTGGCCAGTGGTGCTAAGGTCATCTGCCTTTTCCTTGACAGGTGGTGTGTGATGAGAATGGCTCTAAGGGTTATGCCTTTGTCCACTTCGAGACCCAAGAGGCCGCGGACAAGGCCATCGAGAAGATGAATGGCATGCTCCTCAATGACCGCAAAGTGTGAGTGTCCCAGTCTGGAGCAACAACCATCGCATGAGCCAGCCGTGGCCCCACCTCGGTATTAACTGGCACACACAAGGCGGCTACTGGTTCTCTCGGCCCAAGTGTGGCCTGCTCCTACCTCTCCACTCCAGGGCTGGTGAGTCTCCCTGCCCGAGCCGTGGCAGCCCTTTTGACTCGCCAAGGTGGGCTTCCTGCCCACGCCATGGCCTGCCTGCTGCCTCTCCCTTAAAGGCACCCTTCCATGGGTTTGTGAGCACCAGCAGCTGGGGCTGCTGGAAACAGCTCTAAGCCCACTCTGAGCAGGGGTCTTGGCCAGCGACAGAGTGGAGAGGGCCCTAAGCTGACCAGGCACTGTACATTAGCTCTGTGACCTTGACTTCTTTGACTCGAATCTGTTCCTAGATCTCACTAGTTGGTGCCAAATTGTCCCTCTGATTCTCCTTTCTTTAACCTGTGACTCAGTGACTGGCATAAGGCTGGCTCCGAAATAATACTTAAATTTGGTTACAGTGAAAACCCCTTCCCTTTGCAGAGAGTTTGTAACAGATCTTGTTGCCTTGGTGCAGTTGTTTGTGGAATGGAGCGGGCTGTGAGAGGATAAATTACAAAATATGTTATGTCTTGATTGTTTCAAGCCAAACTTATTTCTGTGCTTCATGATACTGAGTAGGTCAGAGGATGCATTATGCTTATAATTAACATCTGTGTGCCCAGTGGTGAATTACTGCAGGTAATCACAAAGAAATATAAAAATGTTCAGTACATGGAGACATTTTCATATGAGACATACTAAAGCTTATGTAGGAAAATAACAAAGATTACTTCTGTACTCAACAACAGCCTCACTGTTAGGACTGACCACTGTTAACAGTTTGGTTTGTACCCTTCCAGACCTTTTCTGTACATTTACATAGATGCACAGAAATGAACGTTTTAAATAACTTCACGAAGGCAGTGTGCTGTGGTAGGAGTGGCCCCGGTCTGAGCCGGACGGGGCCCTGGGCTGGTCCTCGCAGGACAGTCCTGCCTCTGTCTCTTTCTGCGGGGTGCTTGGATGTCTTGAGCCTCCTCCTTGGTGGATGAGGTCCCCGTGTATTTTATTAACCTGTCCTGTCAACCTTTAACCTGGCTTCCTTGGGGCCCCTGAAAATCGTGGTTTGTTTCTCCTAGGTGATCACTGTTTCTTCATGATTTGTTTTTAGGTTTGTAGGCAGATTCAAGTCTCGCAAAGAGCGGGAGGCTGAGCTTGGAGCCAAAGCCAAAGAATTCACCAATGTTTATATAAAGAACTTTGGAGAAGAGGTGGATGATGAGAGTTTGAAGGAGCTATTCAGCCAGTTCGGTAAGTTGGCATCCTGAGTTCACGTGTCCCCTTTTGTAGTTCAGCATCCTTAGACTCCATCTGTTACTTAAGAGACACACGTATTCAGATCTAGAAATAAAGCACCTTACGTGACAGTGGTCATAGGTGTAGAGATGGGCTTTAGGCCTTGGCTTAGTTTTACCCTACCTTCTTTTACCCATGAGGCCATCTCAGCTGCTCGGTCAGAATTAGAGACCAGGCGTGGCGCCAATTTTTCTGTCTTAGTTCTGTCTGGATTCTGCCAGAGATTTGCTTCAAGTGGGTTTCTAGGGAGAAGTCCTCTCCGTGAGCTGTGATAGAGATGGTGTCACTAATAGCTGTGTCCTTTGATCATAGGTAAGACCCTCAGCGTCAAAGTGATGAGAGATCCCAGTGGGAAATCCAAAGGCTTTGGCTTTGTGAGCTACGAAAAACATGAGGATGCCAATAAGGTGAGAGTGCCACCCTTGAGGGTCCGGGAGCATCTGCAGGAGGCCCCAGTGTGGGCGGAGCCTTGTGTAGCAGAGTAGAGCTGAAGTGGTCTGAGTGGTAGTGGATGCACCTCCTGTGGAACTGTCTTCCTCAGGGGGGTTATGTCAGTCACTGTGTCGGTTAACTTTGGGGAGGGACAGGGTCTAGCTGTGCAGTCCAGGCTGGGCTCAGATTCACTGTGCAGTCCAGGCTGGCCTCAAACTCAATAGCGACTCTCCTGTCTCAGCTCCCAAGAGCTGGGATTCTAGGTGGGAGCCAACATGCCTGGCTGTTTTAAAGTGCTTGCCATACCTGTCAGCTCAGCTGTTCAGGACAGGTGTTTCTTAGATTTAGAGGCAAGAGAACTAAAGTCCTGAGAGTTGACCTGATTATAGCACAGCAGCTGTTTTTTAGCAAAGCTGTGTGCTAGGCTGTTAGCATAGATATTTAGTGATAGCCACATTCAGATTAGGGTCAGATAATAGTGTTTTTTTGTCTTTGTTCTTTTGCTTTGGTTTTGGTTGAACTCAAGGTCTCCTGAGTGCCAGGATTACAGGTGTGCACCACTATCCTCCGATCCCATTAACTCCATTTTACAGATGAAGAATTTAAAATGCTTAGCAGACTAGAGGGATGCAATAAAATTAATATTAGCCTATATGAAAGATTTTCTCAGGCTGAGAATATAGCTCAGCAGCACAAGCACCTTCCTGACAAGTGCAGGGTCCTGAGTTCGATTCCCAGCACCGAAAAAACCCCCGACAAACTCAAGATTTTCTCAGAACATGGGGTTCATCTTAAGAGCTCCCAAGGCCAGTGTCTCTGCAACTTGGTTTTAAAGGTACGCATTTCCTCTCTAGGCTGTGGAAGAGATGAATGGAAAAGA
Source organism: Dinomys branickii (assembly GCA_004027595.1). Lineage (NCBI taxonomy): Eukaryota > Metazoa > Chordata > Mammalia > Rodentia > Dinomyidae > Dinomys > Dinomys branickii. The sequence goes on along the minus strand of PVLD010014522.1, from coordinate 524 downwards.
AATCAGTGGAAAAGTCATATTTGTAGGCCGCGCACAGAAGAAAGTAGAACGGCAGGCTGAGTTAAAACGGAAATTTGAGCAGCTGAAACAGGAGAGAATTAGTCGATACCAGGTGAGATGGGGTGGGCCAACCTGTCCTAAGGTGTTTCCTGTGAAGTACTTGCAAAGCACCCTTTTAGCAGGCTTAAAAAGAAGTCTGGTTCTTAGAAGATGTACCAGCCGGGTAAGGCAACAGTTACTGAGCAGGGACAAGACTACGCATTGAGAAGCTCTCTATTCTGGAACCTTCGACCTTTTGTCCTTACTGTGTAGGTTCCTTTTTACTACAGTGGTCCTGCTAAACACATAGTAATAAAAATAAGTTACAAAAATGGTGCCCCTTGGTTAGGAATAGTACGGGAGTGCTGCATGGGTACGTGGCCAGCCAGAGAGATCTAGAGAAGGCTGGTATGTGTCTGCATTGATGGTCTTAGCAATCCCAGGGAAGTAATTTCTCGACTTGGAGGTTATATCAGAACTGTCTG